>ML792988.1:68815-93857 GCA_009831015.1 Picea engelmannii | reverse complement strand
TTAGATCAATTAAAGCATTTTTGTAAAAGAGTCGATTGAAAAAGCTATGGAGCGGGTCGATCTGCGCCCTATCTCCCCATAACTCTTTGGAGCTAGTGGTAAGATTGAGATCGCCAGCCAGGATGAGATTTTTAGCAGCTAGTAGCCCAAGGTCATCAATACGTTGCCAAAAGACTTTACGATCAGCACATGGACCGTATACATTAAGCAGGTTGATATCGACCTTAAGCTCAAAGCAATGTCTGAAAAGTAGAATTCCTCCAGGACTGAGCATTGGAAAGAAATCAAAAAGGGAGGGATCCCACGATGCTAGAAGGCCCCCCGAGTTACCAACTGAGCTGGCAGCACATGTCATCCAAGTTGGTCTCAGCAGGTGCATGAAATCCCTTGCAGAAGAGGCATCCACTAGAGTTTCTTGCAGAAAGATGACTGCTGGCTTAGAAAGATCCAGAAGTCTACGGAGGGAGGCATGTTTCAGGGGTCCTCCAACCCCTCTAATGTTGAGGGAAAGAATGATCATGTCTTACCCCGGGCAAGGGCTTTGAATCCTCTAAGCGCCCCAAGAGTTGTAGCAGAAGCAGATGTGTCCGATGCCGCTGGTCCAGCCTGTGTTTTTTTCCATGCACTGCGAGTTTTAAGTGGCGAGAGTTCCAATCCAATACCTCTCGACCAAGTGGGATCCGGTCCAGGTAACGGTTTAGTGGAAGAGGAAGAAGGTCGGTCAGATGTAGAGGGTGTGGGATTGCAAAGAGCTTTCTCAAGGTAGGTATTGATGGGTAAAGACTCAAAGGGGAGAGGAGGGGCAGGGGTAATGTTTGGAAACATGGAATCAAGTTGGAGAACCGATTGGGTCGGTTCGGTGAATCCAGGAAGAGAGGACGACCCAGGCAATTCCTTCGGTATGGTAAAAGATTGGTCACTCAAAGGGGTCGTTGAGTTCAAATCGGGTGTAGTATGTGACTGTGGGGGGAAGTGGTCGACTGTATCAAGTTCAGTAGGTGTTGGTAGAACTGTGGTCAAGGGAGGCAAAGGGTCGGACTTTGCTGGAGGGTAGTCCAGGGAAGCAGCAAACAAGAGTTTGTCAACCTGTTCGGTTATGAAGAGTCTATCCCAGGAAGTGAAAGTTTTAAAGAGAGAAGGGCACTAAAGATTGATTTTATCTAAAACAGGAGCATCAGATTGAAGGGTGTCCCTCCCGGGAAAAGAAGTTTCCAATTCCTGTTGGCTGGGAGAAGAGATATAACCATTAAATGATGGATCCTCAACAGGATCCAGCTCTAGTGCAGGTGGTGGGAACTTGTAGTAGTCTTTCCTCAGGTGTCCAGTGCGTCGGCAGAAGGAGCATCGAAACAGGATGCCTAAATAGTCAATTCTCTGAGATATTTGCTGTGAGCGCCAATCAATCTCCAGGATTTCACGTAATCCAGCTTGTATGTCCATTTCCACATAAATCCTTGCCATTTTCCTGTCTGATGCCGAAAGGGAGGAAGGTTCCACTCTAAGAAAACGTCCTATGGAGGAGCCTATCAGTTCCAGCGCTTACTGATTCCAAAGTTGTAATGGGAGACCAGGAAGAAGAACCCAAAGGTGACGATGGCTGAAGAACTCCGAGGATGGCTTAAAACCCAGTCTCCACCGTTTAAGCATGAGGCTACCCTCATCGTAGGCCCAGAACCTGTCCAGGATGAGCACCATGTCTTCTGGTTTTTGAAAAATGAATCCCATCTAGCCTTGTGGTAGCAAGAGAATCTTAGGTATATATCCCAACAGAGGTTTCCAATGGACAGTAACCCAAGTGTCCAAGCTCTGCTTGCATTTCTCCCTGTAAGCTAGCCTCCCTACTAAAGCGCAGAGAGCTAGGTTGCAAGCATTGGTTAGTCCAACATCCAAACCAAGTGTGAGTTTGGGATGTCTGACTTTGGGCTTCCAAACTTTCTGCCTGTGTTTGTGAAAGCCTGTTTTAATAGAAGTTTTTCTTGGGAGAGGTCGAATCCAATCGGGGTCGCCCTCCTGTAGTTCAGATAAGTCCACACCCTTTGATCGAATATCCCGTATGCGAGCTCCACCGATAATGTCCTGTGCTGTAGATTCAATATGGAGAAGAGTGCTAGGCCGGGAAGATAGCTCGGTGGAAGTAGGTGAGATTGTGCTTCCCGGTGTCTGATTAGATGAAGGGTTAGTTCTCTTAGTTGTTCAATAATGTGCTGAGCAAAATTCATCAATCGAGGCTAGTAAGGCTGGGTGGTCCCATGGTTCATCCGGTCCCCCTGCAGAGGGGTCCATATCTTGGACCCTCCTCAGTTGCTAAAGCGACAGGTCTATGGATCTGTGAGAAAAGTTACGAAAAGTCTTCTAGCATGTTAGAGGGAAAGTGGAAAGGCGAAAGGGGCCTCCAAGATCTGAAGACCAGACAGATTCCAACTGCAGGGGAAACAAGAGTCTATGAAAAGGTGGAGGGCGAAACAAGGTCGTCAGCTGGGAAGAGTAGTCAGCAGGTCTAGTCTGGGTAAAACAAAAGTTTGGAGTCCGCGAACAGAGCAAAGACAGAAGAAAAGGTCGGAAGGGTAGGTCAGCAGCAGGGTAATACCAGAGTATAAGAGATGGGCGAGACCAGATCGTCACATATAAGGTTCAGTGTCTGCATCAATAGTCCAGAGCCTATCAGAAAGTCTGGGGATCCGCAAAGGCAGAGGAAATGACGGGTCAAAGGGGAGCACAAGATAGATCAAAAGGGGACAGATCCGAACATGGCGCAGGAATCTAGAGATACTTAGCTGTGGCCACAAATGAAAACTCCAAAATGTTAGATAAAACAAACCTGTCACCGAGCCCCAAAAGACGTTCGCAGGTCAACCCCAAAAATAGTTTGAACTCGCCAAGGGACAAAGGCTGGATCAAACCGAAGTGTTAGTAGCACTGGGGGAGCCAGGCTTCGGTGTAACAGTCAAGGCGCCAAAAACCAGGTTCAAAATCGCCATTGCCAGCTTTGTGCTTCGTGTTCAACTTTTTTAAGGGTTAAACTTAAATATAAGTTTTATTTTTATATTACAAATTTTGAGTGTTAACCTTAAATATAAGTTTGAGCGTTTTACAATGTATAATCTAAATGTTTCATGAATTTGAGTTTTTTTAAGATCATTCAAAATAATGTGAAGGGATATTGGTTATTATACCTCCGCTTGTGGTGGTATATATTATTGGATATGCTATTGATCGTCTATTAGTTGGGGTTTGACCAAAATAGTTTTGAGCATTTTTAAAGATATAACATTACAATTTGATTTTTTTAATTATTTTAAAACATTTTTCTAAATTATGATTAGTTGTTCAATTGCATCTCTTATTGCAGCGACTACGTAAGGATTTTCAACGGCCGTGGAAGGATATTCAACGTCCTTTAATGAGATGACAATTGCCTACCATATTCAACAACTGAATTTGTTATTCATCTCGACACATGCGGTGGATTCAATACAACTATTGTTTTATTTTATTATACCTGCATAGCGGCAGGTATACGCTGCCATGCAGCCTTGTTGTTAAAAGGAAGCTATTGGAATTGTTTTGAAAAAGGTAGGCACATAACATACATAAAGTTCACGTCCCTCTTTATTTTTGAACATGGCGTGTTGTAA
Organism: Picea engelmannii; assembly: GCA_009831015.1. NCBI lineage: Eukaryota > Viridiplantae > Streptophyta > Pinopsida > Pinales > Pinaceae > Picea > Picea engelmannii. The sequence continues at coordinate 90,222 of ML792988.1, read as the reverse complement.
CCAATTAACATCTATTCCATCTCCATTTCCCACCTCACCTACTATGTATAACCCCCAATTAGTTGGATCAATACCAATGTAATCATAAAAAAGAAGTTTCCCTAAATATTTGGCTAGGCTTCCAAGAAGCTCAAATTTTTGATCGAACTAACACAAACCTATCAATCTATTTCTTATTGGAAGTATCCCCGATTTCACTGGTAATGAGTGGGATCAATTAATTAGATCGAAGTAGTTGTGAAGCCATACCACATGGTCTAGAAGTGCTGAACGAGGAGAGAGAAGAAGACATGAATACCAAGCTTTCCTCCTTGAGAGTGGTAGTTGTAAATGAAGCCCCTCTCGAGGGAATGAAAAAACTTCACAAATAGAATACCTCTGATTCTGACAAGGAATTGGTTCCCTCTATACATCCTAACCTCTCAACTTATAAATTACAGTGAGTCACTGTGGACCCTTCTTTAAGGGGTAGCATGAGGTTAAAAAAAGAAGAAAAAAAAAATATAAGACCGGAAATGATATATACAAATTGTTTATGTAATGTTATTCTTATAAGTGTATTATGTACCTAAAAAATTTAATTTAAACCATTTAATTTTTTTATAAAAATGATAATCTTTTCTTTAAAAAAAAAACACTAAAAACAAAATATAACTATAAAGATTTTACCCTTATATAAAACATCATCCACTCTACCATCTAACCAAGTGAATTCAATTCCATCTACCATCTAACCAAGTTATATCAAGTGAATTTAGTTCCATCTACCATCTAACCAAGTGAATTCAATTCCAATTTATAATCATCCAACAAAAAATAATTCTATATTTTATTTTCAATATTCAATAATGTTATCTCTGGTTCAGGTGTGGTTTAGGTGGTTGGATAACATGTTTGTTATCCTTTTCAATGGGGTTCAATTTCCTCAAAGTGGACATGTTTTTTTTTGTTTGTTGGTTTGTCCGTGACATGTGGGACTAACCTGTAGCTAAGAAACTGCGATTCACGGGCATCTAAGCCGTCAAAATCACCCGAGGTTCGCACCCGGCCTGAGCCACACCAACCCTTAACATGGCTGGATTTTTTGTCCCCACAGGTTTCGAACCGGTGACTTTAACATCACGGAGCGCCTTAACAACACACTCCATCACAGATTGTCCTACACCTCGGAGACAAAAGGTAAGCGGGCTTGGCCCAGTTAAGCTTTCCGCGACTAGACCACGTCCCTGCTCAGGTTTGAGCACAGGACCTGACTTTCGTTGCAAGAACGACTTTACCATCCAGCCGCCTCCGCTGACCTTCTCAAAGTAGACATGTTGATCCTTTATTACAAGGCTAAAAAGCCTAACCCAAATCAAACCTACGAGTTACCAAAACTTCCAAATAAAAAAAATCCCTTATTCCACATTTTAATGCTATAAATTTAAATATAAATTATTATTATTATCATCATTAATAAAAATTTATAATTAAATAAAAACTTAAATAAAACTATACGATTAACCGACATACACGCCCACCTATCCATCTCTCCCTCACGGCATAACAGAACATCGCTAAACCCTCGCAAAAACTTCTCACTCGCTTCACTTCCCGAAACCCTAATCAAAACTCTAGTCGTTCATTGATACTGATACTGGCACCTCTCTTATTGTAGCCTTCTAGCCTTCTCCGATCTTTGAGCTGCACGCCTCTCAATCATCGCCTCCACCAGGTAAATTAACTCTTTCAAATTCTTTACTCTCTTTCCATTTTTATTGCACAGATGATGAAGATGAGGTCTGTTCAGTTGAAGATATGGAAACGACTGATAACCAACCCACTCCCGTTGTCATCCCATCACCAATTAATTTCCATGCTTCCTTCCCCAATACCACCTTTATTCACTTCAAAACCCCACATAACATTCCCCAATTTCTGCTCCCAAACAGCACCACCATCCGCAACTCCACCAGATAGGGGTGTTGTCGCCGGATTTCTTCGCAACAAATGCGGCTTATCAGAGGAAGATGTCACAAAGGCCTTTAGAAATTGCGATAGATTCCTTCGTGCAAAATCGAGTCAGAATTTGGAAGAAGTGTTGGAGTTGTTAAATGGCTGTGGTTTGACCACCCCTGCCCAGATTCGAAAGGTGGTCCTTTGCAACCCTAAGTTTTTGTTTTATAATGCCAAGAAAAATATACAGACTAAGCTCGCTCTCCTCCAGACTTTCATGACGGAAGAGGATATTTCCAAACTGCTCACTACCAATACTCTCCTATTTGATGCCAGAGATGATAATCTTAAATCTGCAATTTCACTTTTGCAAGGGTTGGGTTTTGAGGGTCAAGTATTATCAGAGTTAGTGGCCACTCAACCTAGTTTGCTCATGACTTCCGAGGAAAAAATTATGAAGTTGTTTAAACAGGCCGAGGATTTGGGGTTCAAGAAGGGATCAAAGACGTTTGCATATGCTTTGCCACTAATTTGGGCAGTAGGGAAACTAAATCTCGAACGAAGACTGCAGTGTTTGAGCAGTTTAGGTTTCTCAGAAGAACAAATTTCGGAATTATCTAGTCGGGATCCGCGGTTTCTTGGGCTTTCAGAGGAAAAATTGAAGAGTATTGTAGATTTTATGGTCAATTATGTGGAACTTCCATTGTCTGATCTTGTGAAGTATCCACATCTGTTGACATACAGCTTGGAGAAGAGGATAGTTCCTCGTTTTAGAGTAATGGAGGCATTGACGTCGATGCAAGTACAAGAGTTGAAAATACCTTTTGTACGGATTTTTCACATGACAGAAAAACGATTCTTGGAGAAATATGTTAACAGGAATGCTAAATCCCCAATTCTGCGGACTATTTACCATGGTGGGAAAGCTGGAAAGTTTATCATTGACAAGTAGACAGCGTGTCTCAGTCCAAGAGATTCACGAAAGTTCTGAGAGTTCATCAGAACCTTCAATACGGCACTTCTTGTGCACTAGTTTTAGTTTTAAAATTCTTTTCATCAGCCAGTGTACATGAAGGCTTCACTGTATGAGAGTTCTATGGCTTCCTTAGAACAACAAGAGTCCAAGACTCCAAGGAGAGTGCTTGTAACGTCAAAGTCATACAGCTTCCAGCTTGCATTTTTGAGAAGCAGATTTAAAAACTGGAGCAGTTCGACAGTATTGCTTCATTCTTTACAATTATGGGTACAACTCACCCTAATTCCTGTACCCCATTGCCTTTAAATGCGTAATTAGACTCTTTATATCAGCGTGAAAAGGTCAAATAACATGTTTTGTCTCGCCTTCTATTGTGAATCTTGAACTGTCCCATTTATATTAACAACTCGTTATTTTAGCTAATAGAGTCTGGGCTGCCTCTAAAGGCATATATATCCTGTCAGTAAAGACGTCATATTTGAAAAAACAACCGAATTGATAGTTCATATCAAGGAATAATTTTGTGATATATTTTCTTAAATGTTCAGGGATTTTGTTCATGGTACTAAAAGTAGTCCAGTTGTAATATGCTTTGTGAATTATTTGTTCTTAAAATATTTAGGGATTTTGTTCATGGTTTTAAAGGTAGTCCAGTTGTAGTCTGCTTTGCATGCTTCATTTGTTTGATATACCAATATATCCATTCTTTATAGAAAAAAATGTTTTTGACTTTTATGTAAAAAAATGTTTTTGATTTTCATGGTTTTAAAGGTAGTGTAGTAGTCTGCTTTGCTTGCTTCATTTGTTTGATGTGACCGTGGGATATACATTTTTGATAGAAACAATGTTTTTGATTTTAATCAGTGTTCTTTTCTTTATAGCTGTACACTTATTCTTTCTATATGATATGGGCGGTATAGTCAAATATGAAGTCCTCATTTTTCACGGCTCAACCCCAAGTGAAATAATTCACACGATATTATATTTTTAAGATTATTCAAGTATCCTGGGATTGATCTTTGTGCTTTACAGACTCGTAAGGGGTCATGTTTGTTAGAATTTAAGGGCAGAAATAATTAACTAGCTGGAAACAAAATTTCTTAAATTTCTCAAATCATTAGCAACTGTAATTTATGACCAGCAAAGCATTTAAAAATTCTGATGCATAACCTAACAGCATTAGTGAATAAATAACATACACAATCCAGATCTGAATATTACCATAGCTGTAGAAAAAGACATATGTACCAGGTGAGCAGAGCTGTTGCCTTCCTTCAGTGTATGCTCAGAAAAGCTTAGTGAATCATGGATCATACCCTCAGGGTAGATCTTCTCATGGACATAGGGACAAAACCAATAAGGACTCTTAGGTTAAGTAGGCAAAACCAGAACTCAACAAGCTGGAAAACCAAAGTCAAAACACAATCCAAGCCACTGTCCAAGTATTAGGTCTGAATACAAATTACTGTCCTACCTGGGGCTGGAAAAACAAAACCACAATCAGCATTAGGCTGATTTAACACATTCAGCCCAACTTTAAGCAGAAACAAATTACCAGCAGTCCAATATCAGCCTCAACAATCCAATCACAAAGCATGAATACCAAAGCGGTTGACAGAAAGAGTAAGGTGGCACAGCAAACCACAAGGGAAGCACCAGCAAACCATCAAGGTGGCACCAGCAGACCACAAGGCTGTCAACAGCATACAAGGAACCTCAACGGCAAGCAAAAATAATCACAGCTAGCAGAGATAAACCTATGGCAGGCAGGGAAGGACACCAACAGTCCAAATGGCAAACACAAATTGTCATGGCTAGCAGGGATAGACCCACGGCAGGCTGGTACATGCAAGAGAGAACTGAGAAGACCCTTGTAAACCTGTCCAGAAGAGCCACAACAAACCTCAGTCTCGACGTCAGCTTGGAGGAGGTAGATCGCATGCATCACGTGTTTTCAGGGAGGGAGAGAGACCACTCCTATATATAGTTTTAGGTAGGTAAAATAGGGTTAACATAATAGTCCACTTGACATAGCTTTAGGGTTAGGTTAACCCCTAAAAATAACAAATAATATTTTACCAATTCAAACATCAAGTGGTAAAACCAATAAACCACAAGTAAGTCAACAAGGTAATAAATTAAATTGATGAGGTGGGTTTTAAGATCAAGGCGACCAACTTTCTTTAGGAAAAAGTAAAGTCCAATATATAAATTCAAACCACACATAATCATAAATTTAGGAGGGCAATAACTCAAGCAAAGAGTGTTGAAAAACTGATGCATGTAGGTAAATTTAAAAATTTATAGCATATAACCAACATACCAATACATCTTGCATATATCAGGATCACTGAAAGTGAGATGAACACACGTATACCTTGGGAAACCCTCTTGGGGTAGAAAACCCAGCCAAAACTTCTCTTTGGATTCTTCAACAAAGTACAATACCAATACAAGACTTTAGAGTAACTAGCTAGGACCCAGAGGGCTGAAACAATACCTTTGTTTCAGCACTTACAAACTTCACAAATAGCTGAACTAACACTTATAGTAATTAGCTTGACAAACTCACCAAAAGATAACTGACTTTCCTTCTTGCTGTAGCAGAGTTATGGTAGCTTTAACATAATATTTGTAGCAGCCTTATATCAGCAAGGAACAACAGAAGACTTCAACAAGAATAGAGTGCTTGTATCAACAGTATACTTCAACAACTAGCTGCCATATACCAGCAGAAGATACTTCAACAAATAGATGCCTTGCCTCAACAGAAGACTCCAGCAAAACAAAGGTATGTAAATGGTAAGTGAATGCCCCTTTTTATAGGTTGGTTTGGCTGCCCTAAGCAGCCCCCCAAGAATGTATGACATCTCTATAACAACTATTATACTTGCCCTCCTTTGGCTGCCAAGAGCCACCTCCTAAAGTTCCCAAGAGCCACCTCCTAATGCTCCCAAAGGTCACTTCCTTTGTCTCTTCTAGAGGCTGCCCTAAAATGCCGTCTTAGGATTGTATGACAACTGTTATACAACTGTCATACCACCACCCTAAGCAACCCCCCTAAGCTGGCCACTCCAACCATCCTAAGCAGCGCTCTTAAGCATCCTCCCTAAGCTAGCCACTACAACCTCCCTAAGCAACCCTCTTAAAGGTGCTATGAGGTTGACACATGGCATATGGTTGACTTGGCGTAAGTTTGACACTTGTAGCCACTACAACCTCCCTAAGCAACCCTCTTAGAGGTGCTATGAGGTTGACACATGGCATATGGTTTATTTGGCGTAAGGTTGACACTTGTCATGTGTTTGATGATTGACATAAAGTTAATACTATATCAAAACTTTATTTACAGCTGGCTCTTGCAGCTGCATTAATTTTAACACTCCCTCTCAGCAACACCAAGCTTGTCTCGAAAGTACACAAACGTTGTCAACGACATGGGCTTGGTCAATATATCTGCAGTTTGTTCCGTAGTCGGAATATATTGAATACTGAGAATGTTCTTTTGCACCATGTACCGGACATAGTGATATCTCATCTCAATGTGTTTCGATCTGTCATGAAACACAAGATTTTCAGAGGACTTTATACAACTCTGGTTATAACAATGAATTACTATGGGTTCCAACTCAGTACCGAACAAATTTGAGAGTAGCTTTCTGAGCCACATTGCTTCTCTACTAGCAACACTAGCAGTAATGTATTTTGCCTTTGTAGTGCTTTGGGCTACGGTGCCCTACTTCCTGCTGGACCAAGAGATCATAGCTGAACCCAAACTAAAACAATATCCGGAAGTGCTCTTTCGGTCCACTATACTGCCCATACAATCTGAATTTGAAAATCCATGAAGCATTACACCTCCATGAGAAATGTATCTGAGCCCATAAGCTATAGTCCTCCGGATGTATTTGAGAATATGCTTAGCAACAACCATATGAATGTGTTTTGGCTCACACATAAATTGGCCGAGGGCATTCACTGCATAACAAATGTTCGACCTGGTGTGTACTAGATACATCAAGGACCCAATAATCTGATGATATACTGTAGGGTCTTTTGGATCTGAACCTGTAGCTTGATCATGTAACTTTTTCAGGTTAGGAATCATAGGTGTGGTCATGGACTTACAGTCCAACATCCCAAATATGCGAAGCACATCAATTGCATACTTACCTTTTCAGAGAAAGATCTCACCAAGTTTTTGCCACACCTCTAAACCAAGAAAGTAATGCATAAAACACAAGTCCTTCATTTCAAACTCTATTGACAACTCCCTCTTAGTCTGAGTTATCAAATGTTCCTCTCCAGTAAGGAACAAATCATCCACATATAAAACCAAGATCACAGGATGATTCTTCACAACCTTTATATAAAGGTTAGGATCTGCTATACTCTTGGAGAACCCAAGACTCTGAAGAAAATTGTCAATTCTTCCATACCAAGCTTTCAGAGCTTGTTTCAATCCATACAAGGCTTCTTGAGTTTGCAGACATGGGATTCCTTTCCATGGATCACAAAACCCTCAGGCTGCTCGATATAAACCTCGTGCTCAACTTCACCATTAAGAAAAGCAGTCTTAACATCCATTTGGTGAAGTTTCCAATAAAAAGCTGAAGCAAGAGAAATGATGATTCTGATAGAGGTATACTTGGCAACGGGAGCAAAGATCTCATCATATTCAATTCCCGCTTTATGAGAGAAACCACAAGCCACAAATCTAGCTTTGTATTTTTCAACACTCCCATATGCTACATGCTTTATTTTGTAAATCCATTTAGAGGTCATTACTGATTTTCCTTGTGGTCTTGGGGCCACTTTCCATACATCATTCTTCAATATTGACTCGTACTCTTTTACCATGGCATTCTTCCACACTTTATGCTTGGCAGTCTCATCAAAAGTGGAAGGTACTGAGTCAATCACATGATTCAACTGAGCTATCAAACCTGAGTACTTATCTGGCTTCTTGCTTTCTTTGAAAGTACCTTTAGGTGCTGCATGTTTTTCGGCTTCCTTTAAAATTTCACGTCACCATGCTAGCCTCCTTTTGACAAGAGGTTTCTCTAGGGGAAACTCAATAGAATCCCTTATGGGATCCACTAAAGGCTCTCTGGCCTTCTCCCTTTGCTCATCTAAAAGTTGTGAATCCAAAAGCTCTAAAGTTGAAGCTTCTTGCTCCTCTGTATCACAAGGAAGCTCTCTAGAACGACGAAAAGCAACTTTCTCATGGAAGTTCACATCTCTACCGACCTCTATATATTTTTTCCCTGGCACATAGATTCGATATGCTTTTGAGGTCTCACTGTACCCCACAAAAGTGCCTTTCTTTCCAGAGGGCTCTAACTTAGTCCTCTTTTCTTTTGGTACATGACTACCAAAAATTCTCAAGTGATCAACTGAAGGCTTCTTACCCGTGAAGACTTCTCAAAGTTTTCTCTTCCAAGGCTTTATGAGGACACCTGTTCTGAATATAGACTGCAATACTTGCAGCTTCGGTCCAAAGAGACAACAAAAGATTCTTATCATACATCATAGCTCTGGTTGCCTCACAAATTGTCCTGTTCTTTCTTTCTGCAACCCCATTCTGCTGGGGATTGTAAGGCACAGTCAACTCCCTCTTAATCCCATAAGCTCAATAGAGATCATCATACTTGTGGGAGTCAAACTCTTTTCCATTATCTGTTCTGAAAATACGGATATGTTTGCTTGTTTGATTCTCAACAAGATTCTTAAAATCCTGAAATTTACTGAAAGATTCATCTTTAGTTTTTAGAAAATAAATCCAGGTTTTACGGGAGCAATCATCAATAAAAATGATATAATAAAGACAACCATTCATGGACGGTGCAGTCATAGGTCCACATAGATCAGAATGAATAAGATCTAAAATACCATTCGTTTTTCTATTACTGTGAGGGTAAGTTTTCTTTGTATTTTTACCAAGAGCACAACCTCTACAAATATTATCATGCTCAAAATGAAAAACTGGCATACCTGTTACCATCTTTTGCAAACCTGGGAGAGCATTATAGTTGAGGTGTCCAAACCTTATGTGCCATAGTTCGCAGGGGTTAATCATCTCATGAGCTTAACTTGACCTGAGACTTTGTAAAGTCCACCTTCTTGAACTCCGATTATCATGGCTAAGCTTGTACTTTCATTTGAGGGCCACATAAGAGCCTTTCCTTTGGAGAAGGCTACTGTGTACCCTTTACTTTTTAGAAATGCAACTGACTGAAGCTAAAAAGAGGCTGATCCAACTCCTTTGATGGCATAAGTGCCATCATCACCCAATTCTACCTTCACATTGAACTTGTCTCGGTAGTTCACAAGATTCTACTTGAAGCCTGTCACGTGCTTGGAGGCCCCGCTATCTACTAACCATATTTCTTCTGATTTGGTGACAACACTGGAGAGAGCTGAAATAAGATAACTCTCTCTGTGCTGCTCTTGTTCTTTAGAAGAAGTTCTGCTTCTCTTTCTTTGAGGCTCTTCTTCCTTAGCTGCAATTGAAGCATGGAACTCACCTTTCCATTTCTGCTTTGAAGGAGGGTTCCTGTAGTATTTTGCATAATGACCTAGCTTGTTACAGTTAAAGCATCTTACTTTAGACAAATGAGAATGAGGATGAGAGTGCTTACCTTGAGGTTTCTTACCTTTGCCTTTGTGCTGAGGAAACCTCTTCCATTTCTTGGCTTTGGCAGAAAGAGCATGGTCTTTCACAGTGGAGGGCTCATTTTTGCTTTTAATTCTGCCCTCTTATTCCAAGCAATCATGCCATAATCTCTCGAAGTTGGGTTGAACTTCTCTTCCATTTACAGATGAGGGAAATGTCTCCCACGATTCTGGAAGACCATGTACTGTCGTTTGCACAAGGTCATCATCATCTACTGCAACACCAATTGCTGCTAGCTGATCTCTTGTTTGGGAAATTTTGGAAAAGAAGGCAGAGATGGTTTTATCCTTTCCCATCTTTAATGTACGTAGTTGTTTCTTTAAGGTCCTCTTCTGAGTAGGGGCCTTCTTTTCATACAAGTTTGCTAGGGCATCAAAGCATTTCTTTGCTGTCCTTAAGTGAGCAATAAGAGGCATCATACTATATTTAACTGAGTAAAAGATGACCCTCTTGGCCTCTTGGCTTTGGTCTGCCTCTTCTTATAGGCTGCTCTTTCTGCATTTGTAACAGGTTCTTCCACTACCCTGGTAACCAGCTCATCCAAATCACTTTCTTTCAGGATATTCAAGACCCTAGCCTTCCAGGCATTGAAGTTTTAAGCCCCTTCAAGTCTATTCTCTGCTTTGATTGAAGATGAAGCCATACTGAAGTCTGTTTATAGGAGAGATCTGATAAAAAAACAAACTTATTGCTGATCTGAAAAACAAACCCTTAATAGAGGATCTACGTAGGCTCGAAAGTATGCCACAAATGAGCTCTTTTCATGCCCTAAGCTCTGAAACCATGTCAGAATTTAAGGGAAGAAATAATTAACTAGCTGGAAACAAAATTTCTTAAATTTCTCAAATCATTAGCAATTGTAATTTATGACCAACAAAGCATTTAAAAATTCTGACGCATAATGTAACAACATTAGTGAATAAATAACATACACAATCCAGATCTGAATATTACCATAGTTGTAGAAACAGACAAATGTACTAGGTGAGCAGAGTTGTTTCCTTCCTTCAGTGTATGCTCAAAAAAGCTTAGTGAATCATGGATCAAACCCTCAGGGTAGATCTTCTCATGGACATAGGGACAAAACCAAGGACTCTCAGGTTAAGTAGGCAAAACCAGAACTCAACAAGCTGGAAAACCAAAGTCAAAACATAGTCCAAGCCACTGTCCAAGTATTAGGGCTGAATACAAATCACTGTCTTACTTGGTGCTGGAAAAACAAAACCACAAACAACATTAAGCTGATTTAACACATTCAACCCAACTTTAAGCAGAGACAAATTACCAGCAGTCCAATATCAGCCTCAACACTCCAATCACAAAGCATGAATACCAAAGCGGCTGACAGAAAGAGTAGGGCAGCATAGCAAACCATAAGGGCAACACCAACAAACCATCAAGGTGGCACCAACAGACCACAAGGTTGTCAACAACATACAAGGAACCTCAACGGCAAGCAAAAATAATCACGGCTAGCAGAGATAAACCCACAGTAGGCAGGGAAGGACACCAACAATCCAAATGGCAAACACAAATAGTCACGGCTAGCAGGGATAGACCCACGACAGGCTGGTACACGCAAGAGAGAACTGAGAAGACCCTTGTAAACCTATCCATAAGAGCCACAACAAACCTCAGTGTCAACATCAACTTGGAGGAGGTAGATCACATGCATCAAGTGTGTCAAGGGAGGGAGAGAGACCACTCCTATATACAGTTTTAGGTAGGTAAAATAGGGTTAACATAATAGTCCACTTGACTTAGCTTTGTTAGGTTAACCCCTAAAAATAACAAATAATATTTTACCAATTAAAACATCAAGTGGTAAAACCAATAAACCACAAGTAAGTCAACAAGGTAATAAATCAAATTGTTGAGGTGGGTTTCAATATCAAGGCGACCAAACTTTCTTTAGGAAAAAGTAAAGTCCAATATATAAATTCAAACCACACATAATCATAAATTTAGGAGGGTAATAACTCAAGCAAAGGGTTTCATCAATAAACAATAAGACCAAGTCAAAAGTCAAGTCCTTCTTTAATGGCAGTTTATCCACTTGAGTCCCACAATAGAATTTTATAAGCTTTTTATCATCCTAGCATACGTAGAAGGCTAATGGTGTGATCATGCCTTTCTTCTTAACTGCTCCTAGGTCATATGGACCATCCTGGGAGAGAAGAAGGTCACACATCATCTTAGCTTGGTACTTACACCAAGAATCTGCCTGGTCCCAGACTAGGATACCCCAGAATACATGTAGGGGCCCTAGAATATATCTAGAGGCTTAACCACCAAGGTACACAACCAAGGATCAATCCAAGTGCTAAGCAAGGATTCCCCGGAACACATCCAGGGGCCCTAGAACACATCTAGGGACTTATATCATCAAATTGCTTGGTCCTTGACCAAGAACCCTAGAATTACACTGGGGGCCCAACTAGGGTCTTTTGCCATGGCTCTAACTGCTTGGTCCCAGACCAAGAACCCCAAGAGTGCACTAGGGTCTTTGCCATCCTCCCGGAGAATGGCTCTTGCAAGTGCATTAATTTTAACAATGTTGTGCAAGCCCATCTATCATGCAAACCTACAAGTTTCCTTGGATGAGCAGATGTAAGGATGGATAACCTCAAATAACTGTTTCGGACTTTCTGCAATGCATAATGTAGCATGGAATAAAATTAAAATTTAATTTTGTACAATTGTATTAGGCATCTCCTCTAATACGGCGAAGGCCACTGCCTGGTTCTTTATCCCCATGCCTTTCTATCCATTGCTGGACCACGGTTTCACTTTCTTCAATGTTAAAGCACTCTGAGCCTTTCTATCCATTGCTGGACCATGGTTTCACTTTCTTCAATGTTAAAGCACTCTGAATATTTTTCACACACTCCATCCATGGACTATCCAATCTCTCAGAATGTAATACATTGAATATGGTTTTATCAAAGACAATGGAAATTGCCACATAGTTCCTTTAGTTGAGAGCATCTTGATAGAGCTTGCTTTTCCAAGCACCCAAGCTTAACCAAGCTTACCAAACCCTCGGGTAGTTTTACCAAACTCTTTCATTCCAAGAGGTTCAATATTTTTAAACAGTCAAGTTTGTTAACTATTTTATGTAACTTTGACAAATTCTTGCATCCGGACATTTTCAACTTTTCAAGTATCTCAATGCCACTGGGGAATCAAAACCACCAAGAAGTTGTTCATACTGATAAAGTCTGCTAACATAAACTTCTCTAAAGAAGGAAGCCTGCCAAAGGGAAACCTTGACAAGCTCCTACGTTCATAGATTTTTTATCTCCTCAATGCTTCTAGAGAGTGAAAGTTGCTAAAAACTCGACTTCTCCAAACAAGTTACTATTCCAAAATCTGATAGTGTTAATGATTGAGTGAGATTTGGCAGTTCCCTGAGTTTTCTTTGCTTGTGCAGGGATATGTACATATATTTTTCAGCATATGATGAAATTGATTTTCAGGGATAAGATATTTATCAGGATAGGATGGAATTTGCAGTTGCTTAAGAGTTTTCTTGGAAATGAGAGTTTCCCAGCCTAGTGCAGGAATAATAAATATACATATTTTTCAGCATATGATGGAATTGATTTTCAGGGATAACTTATTTATCAGGATAGGATAGAATTTGCAGCTGCTTAAGTGCACCTGGGAACATTATGTATTGTTTTGTTTTATTGTGTGTAATTTGGCTGGGAAGAACTTTGGAGGTAGGGTAGTGATATCTTGTAGTTTCCGCACTTGATAAAGAGCCCTTTTAAAAAAATTAAAATGATGCCCAGGACCAGAGGACTGTCTTTCATCTTGAAATTTTGTAAAGTTAGAATTATTCATAAATGTTGTAAAAAAAACATCTAGAATGTTGCGGTTTGGCATGAATATTCAAGGAAAAAATGGTCGTGGCTATGCAATCTATCACTAATAAGTATGATCCCAAGATTGGTACTGATAAAAGATGCTTCTTTTTATGCATAGAATAAGAACAATAAAACTGATTGGGTCAAAGGTCGTGTAATTGCCTAGTTTCATTTGCAGGGCAAACAGGAAATTAAGTACACTGCAAGGCAATTTAGCAATTTAGGCTACATTTCATTGTCAAGAAACATTTCTTTCTATATATATTTTAATTATAAATTGCTTTCATATGATTACATACAAGCATACAAGATATGAAGTACAATGTAACAATATTTAATAATTAACTATCTTCATGCTATATTTCATTATCACTATACGTTTTACTATTCTTAAACGCGATATTATGTTTCATTTTCACTAGATGTTTTACTATTCTCAAACATGATAGTTTTAAGTAGAATTCATTTTGTTATTAGGTTTTATTGATAATCATTTTTTTCTGGAAAAATAACTTTTCTCAATTGTCTGAATGTTTAGTGTTCCAAGTGAGGAGGTTGGTATGTTTAGTGTTCCAAGCGAGGAGTTTGGAACTTTACTAGTGTCCTATGGATTTCTCCCTCGTTTCTTTGGTTTTCAAGATTGAGGTTGGTATTAACCGCCAGCTGAAATGTTTGTTTGGAACTCTTTAAGGTTCGGTGGGAATGGATCTAATGATCTCCCTAGGCATTATCATTTTTATGAATAGAGTCAAACCAACCAACCAAGCTATCCCTTGGAGCAACAACAACCCTTTTCGTCATTGTTACTTTGCAATATTATTTTACAAAGGAGAAGCTTGGAAGGCCCTGATGCACAATACAATAGCATTGATCAAACATTGGAAATTTGTAAAGTTTAGTTAGATAATATTTTTCAAGGAAGGAAGATTGTTCACTGCCTTTGCAAAAGGAAGATTTGTTTAGTGCATTATTCGATGACAATACTAAAAAATTGTAGTTCTTATTATTGTAATTTATCTCTATCCACCTTAACAATAACATTAGTCGATGGTTAAATCATATTGTGTGCATACACCATAAACAACTCAATGCAATGAAGTGGTTGAGACACACTGATGACATACACCATACACCATCTTGAGCTTTGAATCCCAAAAATTTGCATCTTTGGGGAGGGCGGGATACAAATAATTTGCATCTTCGGTGAGGGTGGGATACAAATAAGGTTTTAGAGGGTTATATTTGAGTCATGTTGATTTTAGTCTCTAACTTGTTCCCGAGATATGAGTTTCAAGTTTTCTCATCAATATTCCGAGTTCTGGAATTCTTCACCTCAGGGGATGCGTTCCCCAATATGGAGTCAGTCTATATTCAATGTTATGCGAGGATATATTTTGGTTCTAGAGTTTGAGATCATATCGAGTTCTATTTTTAGAACATTTGCACATTTTTAGAACATTTGCACATTGACTTCAAGGGATACCATATCTGCACTTTTGCATGAAACTTTATTCTGTTTTTCACAGGGTTTTCCACGCATGCACAATATTTTGCCCTGTTTTGAATAATATCTTTATTTCAAGAAACTTTTTGTTTTCATATTTTTATTTTTTAAGTTACATGCATGAATTTTGGGGTTTAATCATTTTTATCTTAAAATGCATGATGTTCTATATTTAGAAACTTTCTATTTTTAGCATATGGTGTGCATGCAAATATATAAATTTTGTTGCAGAAGCATGCAGTTCTTTTTCTGGTCTTGTGCATTTTTCTATTTTTAGACATGTCTATTTATTGGGTGGCTGTTTTAAGCGACTGCATGCATGTTAGTTTTGAATGTAGGATCTTTGTTTGGGAGTTGTTTTATGTTTGGGTGAGTTTCTTTCTATTTTTAGATGTAGCTACTATATTTCAACATTGCGATATTTGGATACATAAGGGTGGATGTGTGATTTGATGCTTGTGTGTTTCTCACCTTGAAATTCAATCTAAATGAATTTTTAGTTATGTGCTATCTCAAGTAGGAGAGAGGGTACATCACGAGAGAGTGGACCATGGACCTAGAAGAGTAGGTAGATTAATAGGCTATGTTCACATGTGAGTGTAGGTTACCTTGACCTGGTAAAGCCGGTGCATCAATCCATGAGGAGATATATTTGGCTAGAGGAAGGTTATCCCTTGTAATTTCTTTGTAACTTATCCGTAATTCTTTTTCTGGAACTTATTATCTATTTTGAACTTATTGTCTATTTTGAGCAAGAAGAAAACACCCCACTTGGGAGTTAATTTAGTGCGTCTTGTACATAAATTATCTTGTTTATTCTTGGTAGAATATAGTGCACCACTTGAGGATATTCTTCGTAGTATTTTGTTGACTAATTCATGTAAAGAAGAGTGATATTTTTGGACTTCATTTATCTTCTTCTCTAGTTTTATTTTATCTCATCTAGTTTACTTGAGCAAGGACGGTTGCTACTATTGAGACATTTTCTAGTGATTTCTTAGCCAAACTAGTGTGCCTTACTTGGAGAATGTTGGATTATTTTTGGCATGTTTATCTTTATCTTTTAGTTGACTTGTATGTCATACTCTTAGACTTTCATGCATTATTTTTGTAATATCCTCAAATATGCTAGGCAAGGATTTTAGTGTTTTTATCGTGCAAGTTATGTTGTTGCTGTACTTGTAACTTTGTTAAACAATTTGCTTTATGCAAAATCTGATATAAGACTTTTCACAAACAGTTTATCAAATGAATGAAATTATGTCAAGCACATTACTAATCCAAGTACACTATGATGGAAGTGACAACATTGGCATCCTTTATTATGAATGGAGACTAGAAATACAACAACAATAAAACCCTAGTGGCTATTGTAGCAACTTTATTAAACACTACAAACTCAAACAAAACCTGAAAAGAAGCCAATAAA
The DNA here is from genome assembly GCA_009831015.1 of Picea engelmannii. NCBI lineage: Eukaryota > Viridiplantae > Streptophyta > Pinopsida > Pinales > Pinaceae > Picea > Picea engelmannii. The sequence continues at coordinate 73,830 of ML792988.1, read as the reverse complement.
TGATGTTAACTGCTTCAAGGCTCTCCTAGCCCTACGACGATCGAATCCAGCATTGTCCGCTCTGCAAATAACCTTTCGATCTCATAGGTCTATCCCGAATGGTCTATCGTAATTGCCAAAACCCCCTTTCAGAGGTCCTTGCGGGACGAGACTGGGTGACTCGTGGGGCCTCGCGGGACCCTCGCGTTCAACCAGTGGGGATGCCTCCCAAAACTCTCATGTAGCAATCTTCAGTCTGCAGAGATCCTCGTGGGACAAGGCTTAACGTCAAGTGGGGCCTCGTGGGACCCTTGTGTTCAACAACGAGGGTGTCTCCTGGTATGTCTTCCTGAAACCCTCATGGTACCTGCAAAATTTGAAATCGGCCTTCTTCGAAAAGTTTCGCAGATCTCCTGTGCGAGCCGATCTACTTCCAATTGAAACAAACCCAAATTGAAGCTCCGATGAAGACCCCGTATGGATCCTCCTCGTTGTCTAGCTAGGGTGGACATTACACCACCGAAACTAAACTGCAACGGTGGAAGAGTTTTGCTAAACCCTAATGAAACAATGGCTCCAAGAGCACTCCAAAGTGATTAATCCAAATACATGATCCAAAGTGAAGTGCAATGCCTCTTTTTATCCTTCTTCCTTGCCTTTTAGAATTTCCCCCCTTTTTTTGACTAAATCAAATATGACTTCTAGAACTTTCCCCCTTTTAACTAGATAAAATATAACTCCTTTCAACTAAATTAAATATGACCCTTATCCCCCTTTTACTTCACTTTAAGATTAAAAGTTACTTTTAATAATGGTTAAGTAACTTATTAATCTAAAGTTACTTTTTTTTCCTTAATGTCACTTTAAATACATAACATCTCCTATTTAAGTGACATTAAATAACTCCCTTTGACTCACTTTTTCTTCGCTGACAAGTCACACAATTTATTTCCACTGTCGAATAGGGGAATCCAAAAATGGGGACATGACAAATCCTCCATTCCCAAAGATTGCTTGTCCTCAAGCAATGCTATCACACCCATAGGAACATAAAATTGAACCTAACTGAAACTAATGATGATCCTCGAGTCCCAAACCATTTTGAAAGATGCTAGTACCTAGTGCCTACATTACTGTCCTGCAATGTGCTAACACCAAGGGCTTCCTAAAGGCCACCTATCCATAGAACAATAAGATACTATGAAGGCTCAGTACACTCTTCATAGAATATCTCCCCTAGGCAACCGATCCATTGCACCATATGAATGGGCTCTTGAAAGTAACAACTCACCCTCCTATTTATACCAACTGCGAGACTGTCAACCCAAAGAATCCCAAGGTCCCACACTAGAAAGGACTCATCATGCTGTGCCACTCTGGTCATAAGTATCTGACCCTCCTGCCTAGACCACATCCTCCACTTCTGCATCCACAAGTTGTAATGCCTCAAGGAGTCATCCCCACTATCGAGGATCCTATCCTGACAATGAATCTTAGTGGAGTCACCCAATCCAACTTTGAAATCAAACATCCATGAGAAATCTATGTGGTCATAAACTGATAACTGATAGGGCATCCATGACACCTAGTCTCCAAGTATCCAAGGGAAAAACCCTAATACTCCAACACCTTCAACCTACTACAATTGTCCAAGCATTGTCCGGACAATCTCCCAACACATGTCAACAAAGTCCCTCCTTGCGAACACAAGAATCCCGTAGGTGGTAAAGTTACTAGGATCCCAGACTAGCTTGTATGATGTGAAACACCCTCTACTCATAGCACTGATTTGTAAGGTGCTAATACAAGAATCCACCTGATTGCTTCTGATAAGCCAAACAATCGTAAGCTGCATAAAATTGGTCAACTCCTCGCGAGACCACTCCTCCAAACAACCACTCCTAAGCCTTCCAAAAACAAAGCTCCGGAAGGTTAAAGTCTGTGCTCTCCTCTCTAATAGTACATGGATTGTCAAACAATGTAATCCCAGGGTCCCAAACTAATCCTAGAAAGGAACCACCATGCTGATGCTACGCCACTTTGATCATCACTGTCAGACCAACACACCCAGTCTACGTCGTCCTCTCTTGGAACCCCACGTTGAACTCTTTGAAGGCACTGAAACCACTATCCTGGATCCTCCCCCGTGAAGGGGTGTCAGTGAAATCTAAGCCTGCAAATCCATGACCGACCTAGAGTCTGTCCTTCCATATAGAGTAAGTCTTAACTTCCCCTCTACTGACACCCCAAAAATAAAGCAGACCAATCACGGCCATGGCTCTGGCGATCATCCTCATCTAAATCAATCTATCACTTAGATGAATTCCCAGATCCCACCACAAAATTGGAAGTCCACCACTTCCGATACCTGCTAGTTGTTGTGCCATACTCGTAACCGTCAGAGTCAAAATGAGCCAAGTTCCTGGTATGCCATAAGTTGGTGGAAACCAAGTCCTAGGAATCAACTCTGTGCCTGCTAATCTGTTGGACTCCTGCCAAACTGCACCAGAAAATATGCTATCTCAATCACTGTCAATGTACTCAAGCAATCCATGGAGTCTAAACACCTGCCTAGAAAGTAGCCTTGTGACATGCAGTGCTTCATACTCATACGAGTACCCATAATGCTCGACCGAGTCACACATATCCCTCATAATCTTCTCCCTAAGTGTGGACTCGGGGACTACATGCATGCGACCTCCGTAGTGGATAATCCCATCCACCACCCTATCATTTGAAATCTCTGTGAACTGATCCAATACAATTTAGATCTCCTCTAGTGTTTTGACCTCATAGCCCAAATGAAATAACTCTGACATGGCTATAATCCTACTTGCCTCACCCAACTGACTTAGGTGAACCCTCCATGCCTTGCTGAATATATCGCCGGTAACAGAAAATAACACTAGATGCCACTGCCATTGCCTGCAAGATTGGAAAGTGTCAGGTGCATTGGTCAACTCCAATGGTATGACCAATAACTCAAGGTGACATCTAAGCACAATCTACAAGTATCTCTCTCTGTCCATGCTTTGGTGATATCCCAATCAAAGATCAATCTCTGAGGAATATACCTCTCCATGAAGCTCGTCCATCTACTCATCGATCTCGGGCGAACCAAATTCAATGATATGTCTGAAGTCTTTGTCTGGGGGTCTTCCCGGGGAAACGGCCCAAAAACCCACTGTACACCACCGCACACTACTGTATACTGATGTATACTACTGCATACATCATGTGCCACTGTATCATCATGTACCACCCTGTATCTTATATGTGCCACCGTATCAACTAAACCTGGATCCTAGAGTGATCAACTGGTGCATATACTTCCTTGTTGGCTAGTCCACCAGGAATTTGCTCAACTACCTCCTCTGTAGCTAAAGCCTTGAGCCAAAAGGAACAACTCATGATCCTTGCAATGTAGAACAGGTGCACGGTTGAAACCCTCTGCGTCAAACCTCTCCTCCAACACTTGCAACTCTGAGTGCTCCTCGTGCGAAATCTTCACAAGATGCTCCTCTCTCAAATCATGAATGCCACTCATGCCCTCACGTGTTACTGCTGCCAAAGATGATGGAGTCTCTATTGCTGTCCATGATGAAGAGCGTGCCAAACTAAGCTGGTAACAAAGCTCCTCAATCTCCCTTTCCTTGTCTTCAACGAACTTAAGAGCAAGGTCCCTATCCATGAACAACGACAAATAATCGGATTTCAGTGGTTCTAGTGCTTCTTTGATGATGTGTAATTGAGCACTAGTGATCCCATCCACAACTCTCTTTTGTCTCTCCTCCATTTGAACTTTCCACATAAGATCTTCAATAAACTTATGAGCACCATCTATCCTTGTCAGCACTTGCACAATTTGCTTCTCTGTGACCAATAATCGGTTCTCCAAGTCACACAATGTTATTTCATCAACATGGCATGGGCTGTCATACAAGGGACCAATTGACTCACTAGATAATATTGTGCAATGATGGACCTCACGTGGATTATCCTCCTCATACAAGACTCCTAATCTGTTTTCGTCCACCAAATCATCCCCTTCGTTATCCTTTACGCATAGCTATGGTACAATCATGTCTGCATCATCATATATGTTATAAATATGATAAGATACTGAATTCTCATCATGCGTAGTTGCTATCCTTCTTGGACCTTCCTCATCATAAGCATCAGATTTTGGGTCTTCAACATCCACTGATCAAAACATTTCCTCATAGTCACCATAAGATGTTGCATTCTCATCTTTTGTTGATTCATTAGAGGTATACCCATCTAACACACTAGTGTCATCAACCTCATCGATTAGCTCTGATGATGTATCATAAGCTGTGGTTTGGTCTTTTCCTATGCACACATCCTCAACATGGCTAGATGCATGGAAGCCCTCTTGTGATTATGCCAAACCCCCATCACGAGGCAAATTTTTGGCTTCATCAACCTTTCTAGATTTGGGCCTTTTTCCCTTCTTCTCAACTAATAAGGGTAGCTCCTCTAATGCCCTTATCATATTCTCCTGAGTTCCCTTCATGGTCTGCATAAGTTCTATCATCCCCTTGTCCATGCTGATTTTTGCCTCTAGTTCTTCTGTAAACCATGCATTTACAGGCTGCCAATATCACCTGCTCTAATATCACTATAATATCCCCAAATATGCTAGGCAAGGATTTTAGTGTTTTTACTGTGCAAATTATATTGTTGCTGGAGTTGTACCTTTGTTAAACAATTTGCTTTATGCAAAATCTGATATAAGACTTTTCACAAACAGTTTGCATGCATTACATCAAGTGAAATTATTTCAAGCACATTGCTAATCTAAGTACATTGATGGAAGTGATGACATTGACAACCCTGTATTATGAATGGAGATTGGAAATACACAACAATAAAACCCTAGTGGCTACTGTAGCAATGTCATCAAACACTACAAACTTAAACAAAATCTGAAAAGATGACAATAAATGATGTCAACTGCATCAAGGCTCTCCTAGCCCTACAATGATCATCTCCAACACTGCTCGCTATGCAAA
>ML792988.1:48992-65346 GCA_009831015.1 Picea engelmannii | reverse complement strand
GGGACTTATATCATCAAATTGCTTGGTCCTTGACCAAGAACCCTAGAATTACACTGGGGGCCCAACTAGGGTCTTTTGCCATGGCTCTAACTGCTTGGTCCCAGACCAAGAACCCCAAGAGTGCACTAGGGTCTTTGCCATCCTCCCGGAGAATGGCTCTTGCAAGTGCATTAATTTTAACAATGTTGTGCAAGCCCATCTATCATGCAAACCTACAAGTTTCCTTGGATGAGCAGATGTAAGGATGGATAACCTCAAATAACTGTTTCGGACTTTCTGCAATGCATAATGTAGCATGGAATAAAATTAAAATTTAATTTTGTACAATTGTATTAGGCATCTCCTCTAATACGGCGAAGGCCACTGCCTGGTTCTTTATCCCCATGCCTTTCTATCCATTGCTGGACCACGGTTTCACTTTCTTCAATGTTAAAGCACTCTGAGCCTTTCTATCCATTGCTGGACCATGGTTTCACTTTCTTCAATGTTAAAGCACTCTGAATATTTTTCACACACTCCATCCATGGACTATCCAATCTCTCAGAATGTAATACATTGAATATGGTTTTATCAAAGACAATGGAAATTGCCACATAGTTCCTTTAGTTGAGAGCATCTTGATAGAGCTTGCTTTTCCAAGCACCCAAGCTTAACCAAGCTTACCAAACCCTCGGGTAGTTTTACCAAACTCTTTCATTCCAAGAGGTTCAATATTTTTAAACAGTCAAGTTTGTTAACTATTTTATGTAACTTTGACAAATTCTTGCATCCGGACATTTTCAACTTTTCAAGTATCTCAATGCCACTGGGGAATCAAAACCACCAAGAAGTTGTTCATACTGATAAAGTCTGCTAACATAAACTTCTCTAAAGAAGGAAGCCTGCCAAAGGGAAACCTTGACAAGCTCCTACGTTCATAGATTTTTTATCTCCTCAATGCTTCTAGAGAGTGAAAGTTGCTAAAAACTCGACTTCTCCAAACAAGTTACTATTCCAAAATCTGATAGTGTTAATGATTGAGTGAGATTTGGCAGTTCCCTGAGTTTTCTTTGCTTGTGCAGGGATATGTACATATATTTTTCAGCATATGATGAAATTGATTTTCAGGGATAAGATATTTATCAGGATAGGATGGAATTTGCAGTTGCTTAAGAGTTTTCTTGGAAATGAGAGTTTCCCAGCCTAGTGCAGGAATAATAAATATACATATTTTTCAGCATATGATGGAATTGATTTTCAGGGATAACTTATTTATCAGGATAGGATAGAATTTGCAGCTGCTTAAGTGCACCTGGGAACATTATGTATTGTTTTGTTTTATTGTGTGTAATTTGGCTGGGAAGAACTTTGGAGGTAGGGTAGTGATATCTTGTAGTTTCCGCACTTGATAAAGAGCCCTTTTAAAAAAATTAAAATGATGCCCAGGACCAGAGGACTGTCTTTCATCTTGAAATTTTGTAAAGTTAGAATTATTCATAAATGTTGTAAAAAAAACATCTAGAATGTTGCGGTTTGGCATGAATATTCAAGGAAAAAATGGTCGTGGCTATGCAATCTATCACTAATAAGTATGATCCCAAGATTGGTACTGATAAAAGATGCTTCTTTTTATGCATAGAATAAGAACAATAAAACTGATTGGGTCAAAGGTCGTGTAATTGCCTAGTTTCATTTGCAGGGCAAACAGGAAATTAAGTACACTGCAAGGCAATTTAGCAATTTAGGCTACATTTCATTGTCAAGAAACATTTCTTTCTATATATATTTTAATTATAAATTGCTTTCATATGATTACATACAAGCATACAAGATATGAAGTACAATGTAACAATATTTAATAATTAACTATCTTCATGCTATATTTCATTATCACTATACGTTTTACTATTCTTAAACGCGATATTATGTTTCATTTTCACTAGATGTTTTACTATTCTCAAACATGATAGTTTTAAGTAGAATTCATTTTGTTATTAGGTTTTATTGATAATCATTTTTTTCTGGAAAAATAACTTTTCTCAATTGTCTGAATGTTTAGTGTTCCAAGTGAGGAGGTTGGTATGTTTAGTGTTCCAAGCGAGGAGTTTGGAACTTTACTAGTGTCCTATGGATTTCTCCCTCGTTTCTTTGGTTTTCAAGATTGAGGTTGGTATTAACCGCCAGCTGAAATGTTTGTTTGGAACTCTTTAAGGTTCGGTGGGAATGGATCTAATGATCTCCCTAGGCATTATCATTTTTATGAATAGAGTCAAACCAACCAACCAAGCTATCCCTTGGAGCAACAACAACCCTTTTCGTCATTGTTACTTTGCAATATTATTTTACAAAGGAGAAGCTTGGAAGGCCCTGATGCACAATACAATAGCATTGATCAAACATTGGAAATTTGTAAAGTTTAGTTAGATAATATTTTTCAAGGAAGGAAGATTGTTCACTGCCTTTGCAAAAGGAAGATTTGTTTAGTGCATTATTCGATGACAATACTAAAAAATTGTAGTTCTTATTATTGTAATTTATCTCTATCCACCTTAACAATAACATTAGTCGATGGTTAAATCATATTGTGTGCATACACCATAAACAACTCAATGCAATGAAGTGGTTGAGACACACTGATGACATACACCATACACCATCTTGAGCTTTGAATCCCAAAAATTTGCATCTTTGGGGAGGGCGGGATACAAATAATTTGCATCTTCGGTGAGGGTGGGATACAAATAAGGTTTTAGAGGGTTATATTTGAGTCATGTTGATTTTAGTCTCTAACTTGTTCCCGAGATATGAGTTTCAAGTTTTCTCATCAATATTCCGAGTTCTGGAATTCTTCACCTCAGGGGATGCGTTCCCCAATATGGAGTCAGTCTATATTCAATGTTATGCGAGGATATATTTTGGTTCTAGAGTTTGAGATCATATCGAGTTCTATTTTTAGAACATTTGCACATTTTTAGAACATTTGCACATTGACTTCAAGGGATACCATATCTGCACTTTTGCATGAAACTTTATTCTGTTTTTCACAGGGTTTTCCACGCATGCACAATATTTTGCCCTGTTTTGAATAATATCTTTATTTCAAGAAACTTTTTGTTTTCATATTTTTATTTTTTAAGTTACATGCATGAATTTTGGGGTTTAATCATTTTTATCTTAAAATGCATGATGTTCTATATTTAGAAACTTTCTATTTTTAGCATATGGTGTGCATGCAAATATATAAATTTTGTTGCAGAAGCATGCAGTTCTTTTTCTGGTCTTGTGCATTTTTCTATTTTTAGACATGTCTATTTATTGGGTGGCTGTTTTAAGCGACTGCATGCATGTTAGTTTTGAATGTAGGATCTTTGTTTGGGAGTTGTTTTATGTTTGGGTGAGTTTCTTTCTATTTTTAGATGTAGCTACTATATTTCAACATTGCGATATTTGGATACATAAGGGTGGATGTGTGATTTGATGCTTGTGTGTTTCTCACCTTGAAATTCAATCTAAATGAATTTTTAGTTATGTGCTATCTCAAGTAGGAGAGAGGGTACATCACGAGAGAGTGGACCATGGACCTAGAAGAGTAGGTAGATTAATAGGCTATGTTCACATGTGAGTGTAGGTTACCTTGACCTGGTAAAGCCGGTGCATCAATCCATGAGGAGATATATTTGGCTAGAGGAAGGTTATCCCTTGTAATTTCTTTGTAACTTATCCGTAATTCTTTTTCTGGAACTTATTATCTATTTTGAACTTATTGTCTATTTTGAGCAAGAAGAAAACACCCCACTTGGGAGTTAATTTAGTGCGTCTTGTACATAAATTATCTTGTTTATTCTTGGTAGAATATAGTGCACCACTTGAGGATATTCTTCGTAGTATTTTGTTGACTAATTCATGTAAAGAAGAGTGATATTTTTGGACTTCATTTATCTTCTTCTCTAGTTTTATTTTATCTCATCTAGTTTACTTGAGCAAGGACGGTTGCTACTATTGAGACATTTTCTAGTGATTTCTTAGCCAAACTAGTGTGCCTTACTTGGAGAATGTTGGATTATTTTTGGCATGTTTATCTTTATCTTTTAGTTGACTTGTATGTCATACTCTTAGACTTTCATGCATTATTTTTGTAATATCCTCAAATATGCTAGGCAAGGATTTTAGTGTTTTTATCGTGCAAGTTATGTTGTTGCTGTACTTGTAACTTTGTTAAACAATTTGCTTTATGCAAAATCTGATATAAGACTTTTCACAAACAGTTTATCAAATGAATGAAATTATGTCAAGCACATTACTAATCCAAGTACACTATGATGGAAGTGACAACATTGGCATCCTTTATTATGAATGGAGACTAGAAATACAACAACAATAAAACCCTAGTGGCTATTGTAGCAACTTTATTAAACACTACAAACTCAAACAAAACCTGAAAAGAAGCCAATAAATGATGTTAACTGCTTCAAGGCTCTCCTAGCCCTACGACGATCGAATCCAGCATTGTCCGCTCTGCAAATAACCTTTCGATCTCATAGGTCTATCCCGAATGGTCTATCGTAATTGCCAAAACCCCCTTTCAGAGGTCCTTGCGGGACGAGACTGGGTGACTCGTGGGGCCTCGCGGGACCCTCGCGTTCAACCAGTGGGGATGCCTCCCAAAACTCTCATGTAGCAATCTTCAGTCTGCAGAGATCCTCGTGGGACAAGGCTTAACGTCAAGTGGGGCCTCGTGGGACCCTTGTGTTCAACAACGAGGGTGTCTCCTGGTATGTCTTCCTGAAACCCTCATGGTACCTGCAAAATTTGAAATCGGCCTTCTTCGAAAAGTTTCGCAGATCTCCTGTGCGAGCCGATCTACTTCCAATTGAAACAAACCCAAATTGAAGCTCCGATGAAGACCCCGTATGGATCCTCCTCGTTGTCTAGCTAGGGTGGACATTACACCACCGAAACTAAACTGCAACGGTGGAAGAGTTTTGCTAAACCCTAATGAAACAATGGCTCCAAGAGCACTCCAAAGTGATTAATCCAAATACATGATCCAAAGTGAAGTGCAATGCCTCTTTTTATCCTTCTTCCTTGCCTTTTAGAATTTCCCCCCTTTTTTTGACTAAATCAAATATGACTTCTAGAACTTTCCCCCTTTTAACTAGATAAAATATAACTCCTTTCAACTAAATTAAATATGACCCTTATCCCCCTTTTACTTCACTTTAAGATTAAAAGTTACTTTTAATAATGGTTAAGTAACTTATTAATCTAAAGTTACTTTTTTTTCCTTAATGTCACTTTAAATACATAACATCTCCTATTTAAGTGACATTAAATAACTCCCTTTGACTCACTTTTTCTTCGCTGACAAGTCACACAATTTATTTCCACTGTCGAATAGGGGAATCCAAAAATGGGGACATGACAAATCCTCCATTCCCAAAGATTGCTTGTCCTCAAGCAATGCTATCACACCCATAGGAACATAAAATTGAACCTAACTGAAACTAATGATGATCCTCGAGTCCCAAACCATTTTGAAAGATGCTAGTACCTAGTGCCTACATTACTGTCCTGCAATGTGCTAACACCAAGGGCTTCCTAAAGGCCACCTATCCATAGAACAATAAGATACTATGAAGGCTCAGTACACTCTTCATAGAATATCTCCCCTAGGCAACCGATCCATTGCACCATATGAATGGGCTCTTGAAAGTAACAACTCACCCTCCTATTTATACCAACTGCGAGACTGTCAACCCAAAGAATCCCAAGGTCCCACACTAGAAAGGACTCATCATGCTGTGCCACTCTGGTCATAAGTATCTGACCCTCCTGCCTAGACCACATCCTCCACTTCTGCATCCACAAGTTGTAATGCCTCAAGGAGTCATCCCCACTATCGAGGATCCTATCCTGACAATGAATCTTAGTGGAGTCACCCAATCCAACTTTGAAATCAAACATCCATGAGAAATCTATGTGGTCATAAACTGATAACTGATAGGGCATCCATGACACCTAGTCTCCAAGTATCCAAGGGAAAAACCCTAATACTCCAACACCTTCAACCTACTACAATTGTCCAAGCATTGTCCGGACAATCTCCCAACACATGTCAACAAAGTCCCTCCTTGCGAACACAAGAATCCCGTAGGTGGTAAAGTTACTAGGATCCCAGACTAGCTTGTATGATGTGAAACACCCTCTACTCATAGCACTGATTTGTAAGGTGCTAATACAAGAATCCACCTGATTGCTTCTGATAAGCCAAACAATCGTAAGCTGCATAAAATTGGTCAACTCCTCGCGAGACCACTCCTCCAAACAACCACTCCTAAGCCTTCCAAAAACAAAGCTCCGGAAGGTTAAAGTCTGTGCTCTCCTCTCTAATAGTACATGGATTGTCAAACAATGTAATCCCAGGGTCCCAAACTAATCCTAGAAAGGAACCACCATGCTGATGCTACGCCACTTTGATCATCACTGTCAGACCAACACACCCAGTCTACGTCGTCCTCTCTTGGAACCCCACGTTGAACTCTTTGAAGGCACTGAAACCACTATCCTGGATCCTCCCCCGTGAAGGGGTGTCAGTGAAATCTAAGCCTGCAAATCCATGACCGACCTAGAGTCTGTCCTTCCATATAGAGTAAGTCTTAACTTCCCCTCTACTGACACCCCAAAAATAAAGCAGACCAATCACGGCCATGGCTCTGGCGATCATCCTCATCTAAATCAATCTATCACTTAGATGAATTCCCAGATCCCACCACAAAATTGGAAGTCCACCACTTCCGATACCTGCTAGTTGTTGTGCCATACTCGTAACCGTCAGAGTCAAAATGAGCCAAGTTCCTGGTATGCCATAAGTTGGTGGAAACCAAGTCCTAGGAATCAACTCTGTGCCTGCTAATCTGTTGGACTCCTGCCAAACTGCACCAGAAAATATGCTATCTCAATCACTGTCAATGTACTCAAGCAATCCATGGAGTCTAAACACCTGCCTAGAAAGTAGCCTTGTGACATGCAGTGCTTCATACTCATACGAGTACCCATAATGCTCGACCGAGTCACACATATCCCTCATAATCTTCTCCCTAAGTGTGGACTCGGGGACTACATGCATGCGACCTCCGTAGTGGATAATCCCATCCACCACCCTATCATTTGAAATCTCTGTGAACTGATCCAATACAATTTAGATCTCCTCTAGTGTTTTGACCTCATAGCCCAAATGAAATAACTCTGACATGGCTATAATCCTACTTGCCTCACCCAACTGACTTAGGTGAACCCTCCATGCCTTGCTGAATATATCGCCGGTAACAGAAAATAACACTAGATGCCACTGCCATTGCCTGCAAGATTGGAAAGTGTCAGGTGCATTGGTCAACTCCAATGGTATGACCAATAACTCAAGGTGACATCTAAGCACAATCTACAAGTATCTCTCTCTGTCCATGCTTTGGTGATATCCCAATCAAAGATCAATCTCTGAGGAATATACCTCTCCATGAAGCTCGTCCATCTACTCATCGATCTCGGGCGAACCAAATTCAATGATATGTCTGAAGTCTTTGTCTGGGGGTCTTCCCGGGGAAACGGCCCAAAAACCCACTGTACACCACCGCACACTACTGTATACTGATGTATACTACTGCATACATCATGTGCCACTGTATCATCATGTACCACCCTGTATCTTATATGTGCCACCGTATCAACTAAACCTGGATCCTAGAGTGATCAACTGGTGCATATACTTCCTTGTTGGCTAGTCCACCAGGAATTTGCTCAACTACCTCCTCTGTAGCTAAAGCCTTGAGCCAAAAGGAACAACTCATGATCCTTGCAATGTAGAACAGGTGCACGGTTGAAACCCTCTGCGTCAAACCTCTCCTCCAACACTTGCAACTCTGAGTGCTCCTCGTGCGAAATCTTCACAAGATGCTCCTCTCTCAAATCATGAATGCCACTCATGCCCTCACGTGTTACTGCTGCCAAAGATGATGGAGTCTCTATTGCTGTCCATGATGAAGAGCGTGCCAAACTAAGCTGGTAACAAAGCTCCTCAATCTCCCTTTCCTTGTCTTCAACGAACTTAAGAGCAAGGTCCCTATCCATGAACAACGACAAATAATCGGATTTCAGTGGTTCTAGTGCTTCTTTGATGATGTGTAATTGAGCACTAGTGATCCCATCCACAACTCTCTTTTGTCTCTCCTCCATTTGAACTTTCCACATAAGATCTTCAATAAACTTATGAGCACCATCTATCCTTGTCAGCACTTGCACAATTTGCTTCTCTGTGACCAATAATCGGTTCTCCAAGTCACACAATGTTATTTCATCAACATGGCATGGGCTGTCATACAAGGGACCAATTGACTCACTAGATAATATTGTGCAATGATGGACCTCACGTGGATTATCCTCCTCATACAAGACTCCTAATCTGTTTTCGTCCACCAAATCATCCCCTTCGTTATCCTTTACGCATAGCTATGGTACAATCATGTCTGCATCATCATATATGTTATAAATATGATAAGATACTGAATTCTCATCATGCGTAGTTGCTATCCTTCTTGGACCTTCCTCATCATAAGCATCAGATTTTGGGTCTTCAACATCCACTGATCAAAACATTTCCTCATAGTCACCATAAGATGTTGCATTCTCATCTTTTGTTGATTCATTAGAGGTATACCCATCTAACACACTAGTGTCATCAACCTCATCGATTAGCTCTGATGATGTATCATAAGCTGTGGTTTGGTCTTTTCCTATGCACACATCCTCAACATGGCTAGATGCATGGAAGCCCTCTTGTGATTATGCCAAACCCCCATCACGAGGCAAATTTTTGGCTTCATCAACCTTTCTAGATTTGGGCCTTTTTCCCTTCTTCTCAACTAATAAGGGTAGCTCCTCTAATGCCCTTATCATATTCTCCTGAGTTCCCTTCATGGTCTGCATAAGTTCTATCATCCCCTTGTCCATGCTGATTTTTGCCTCTAGTTCTTCTGTAAACCATGCATTTACAGGCTGCCAATATCACCTGCTCTAATATCACTATAATATCCCCAAATATGCTAGGCAAGGATTTTAGTGTTTTTACTGTGCAAATTATATTGTTGCTGGAGTTGTACCTTTGTTAAACAATTTGCTTTATGCAAAATCTGATATAAGACTTTTCACAAACAGTTTGCATGCATTACATCAAGTGAAATTATTTCAAGCACATTGCTAATCTAAGTACATTGATGGAAGTGATGACATTGACAACCCTGTATTATGAATGGAGATTGGAAATACACAACAATAAAACCCTAGTGGCTACTGTAGCAATGTCATCAAACACTACAAACTTAAACAAAATCTGAAAAGATGACAATAAATGATGTCAACTGCATCAAGGCTCTCCTAGCCCTACAATGATCATCTCCAACACTGCTCGCTATGCAAAAAACCTTTCGATCTCACGGGTCTATTCCGAATGGTCTGTTGTGACCACCAAAACCCCCTTTCAGAGGTCCTCACAGGATGAGACTGGGTGACGAGTGGGGCCTCGCAAGACCCTCGTGTTCAACCAGTGGGGATGCCTCCCGAAACCCTCTTGTAGCAATATTCAGTGTTCAGAGATCCTCATAGGACAAGTCTTAATGTCAAGTGGGGCCTTGCAGGAACCTCGTGTTCAACCAACGAGGGTCTCTCCTGATATGTCTTCCTGAAACCCTCCCGGTATCTGCAAAATCTGAAGTTGACCTTTGCTGAAAAGTTATGCAAATCTCCTGTGTGGGCCGATCTACCTCCAATTGAAACAAATCCAAACTGAAGCTTCGATGAAGAAACTGTATGGATCCTCCTTGTCTAGCTAGGGTGGATATTGCATCACTTAAACTACAATGCAATGGTGGAAGGTTTTTTTTTTTTTTTTTGACTAGATTAAATATGACTACTAGAACTTCCCCCCTTTTGACTAGATCAAATATAATTCCTTTTGACTAGATCAAATATGACCCTTATCCCCTTTTTACTTTCACTTTAAGATTAAAAGTTATTTTTAATAATGATTAAATAACTTATTAATCTAAAATTACTTTATTTTTTTAATACCACTTTAAATACATAACATCTCTTAATTAAATGATATTAAATAATCCCTTTTATTTATTTTTTCTTCACTGAGAAGCCACATAAATCATTTCTACATAAATCATTTCCACAGAATCCAAAAATAAAGACATGAAAATTTTGTAGAAAAACAAAAATAAAGACAAACATTTTGTAATATTTTTCTAGGAGATTATTTATCTTCTTCATCAATTTTATCCTATTCCAAAACAACCAAGGAACATTACTTGAAATTTCTTGTTATTTTTTTGACAAATTTTATGCATATGTTATGTGCTTCACTTAATTGAATTTTTTATTATTGGACAATGTAAAGTGGAGCACATATAACTCACATATTTTATGTGCTTCACTTGGTTGAATTTTTTATTATAGGACAATGTAAAGTGGAGCATATATAACTCACATATGTTATGTGCTTCACTTTGTTGAATTTCTTATTATTGGACAATGTGGAGCATATATAACTCACATATGTTATGTGTTTCATTGGGTTGAATTTCTTATTATTGGACAATGTAAAGTGGAGCATATATAACTCATATATGTTATGTGTTTCACTGGGTTGAATTTTTTTATTATTGGACAATGTAAAGTGGAGCGTATACAATTCACATTTGACTTTATTCAAATAAAAAGAGAGATTATATATATATATATATATAACGAGGATACATTTATTTATGACTTTTCATACAAAATTATGAAAATTAATTCATTTTTTTTTAATTATCTTTTATTATTTCACTAATTAATTATTTATATTAATTAGTTTTTTTTTAGCTTAATCATTGCCTCTATCATTAGAAACGTTTTAATTTTCTTTTTAGCTTATTATTTATGTATATTGCATTGCCTTTTTCATTAGAAATACTTTAAGTTTTTTTTAGCTTATTATTAGTCCATTGATTTTCTGTTAAACTATATTGATTTTGTAATTATATTAAAATTTTTCTATAATGTTTTCAAAAGTTTCATAATAATTTTTTTTTTTATTAAAATGGTTATGTATTTTATTAAATTGGAAATCCAGCTGGCCGAAGCCTTACAACTTTCGCAAAGCCATCTACAATCTTTTACAAGCTGTTGTCTTTTTCAAGGAATACAAATTTTTATTGGGTCTCCGTCATTTATGCTTAGTTCTCCTTGGGCCAAGAGGCAACCTTTATTGGCTAAAGTATCTGCTTCTTTGTTTGAATCCCTGAGTATATGATAACAGTTGAAGGAGGTGAAGTCCTGGAGAATGTGTCTTAATCTTTGCAGGTTCTTGTTTAGGCCAGCGTCATTGAACTGTCCTCCCGAGTGTATCATTTTGATCAAGATTTCGGAATCTCCAAACGCTTGTAGGTTTCAATGGCCTCTTTCCTTGACTATCTGACAGAATTTTATCAAACTCAAGATTTCTGCTTGGTTGTTGGTTCGCTGTCCGAGTCCCCAACAAAAGGTTCCTAGAATTTTCCCTTCGTTGGAGTAAATGATTCCTCCAGCTCCCGCTGTCCCAGGATTTCCCTTGGAGGCGCTGTCGAAGAATGCTGTAGTTATTCCTTGCTTCTGCCACCAACTCTGGAAAGTGTCATGATTGTCTCTTAGCCTCCATTTTATTTCGGGATGGGGTTTTTCAATGCTTTGGGTCCGAAGAGTGAGCACAGAGTTTCTGAGCCAATTCTTTTCTTCCTGCTGCAACGAGATGTCAGTTTTGTGGTTTTGAGAACTCAAAGTTTCTAGGAGGAGACCTTTTGCTTTCGCAGCTACCATGTTGGGGGTCCATGCTGTATTGTTGAAGATTTGCTCGTTTCTTGCAAGCCAAAGCTTCCAACACACATACTTGGGGATGGAGATCCAAACTCTGGCCCATAGCGTTTTCATTGAGAGCGAGGGATAACAGTCCTTCCAGGTTGTGAAAAGATCTACAACTGAGATGTTAGAGGGGGCAGCGACCTTGAGGCCATGGAGAGTGAGGAGCCAGACTTTGTTTGCAAATTGACAGTCTACAAACAAATGATCAGATGTTTCCATGGCTTCTTTGCATAGAGCACATCCGTGAGGGCCTGCAATGTTTCTTTTCATTAAGTTTTCGCCGGTCAGAATCTTTTTGTGCATTAGAGCCCAGAAGAAAAAATTTACCTTGGGAATCACAATAGAGTCCCATACCTCCGTCCAGATTCTTGCAGGGGGTGGTCTATCTTTCTGGTGTTGAAGCATAGCGTAACCTTTGGCTGTAGAGTAACTCCCTGTGGGTCCCCAGCCCCAGTTGTCTTTTTCAGTCTTATGCACAGGTGCTACCTCTCGGAGCTCTGCTTTGAGCATTTCAAGCTGTTGGAGGAGACGATTTGGGACATTGCCGAAATTCCATTCTGACCAGGAGCCGTCCTCATTCCATTTTGAGATGTCACTGATGCTCTGTTTACCTCTGTGGATAAGAAAATCGCGAATTTTGTTCAGGATGGCGTTTGAGGCAAGGGACGGCCTCCCCATTATCCGATCTGTCCAGAGGTTAGTCCGTTTTCCATTTCCAGGAACGCGGTATAGATCTTGGGTGAAGATTCGTGTCCCTTTGAGGCACAATTGCCATAGCAGCGTGCTTTTCCTATTGGTGGCGATTTGTAAATTTCGAATTTTAGCATTTGGAATGTATTTGTGCAATAACGTTTTGCTGACAGGATGAGTAGGCTCGCTGTGCATCTTCCACAGGATTTTGCATCCAAGAGCTGTGTTGACAAGCGCTGGATCTCGAATCTGGAGCCCGCCTTCTCTCAGTGGCAGCGTTACTGTTTCCCATCTGACCAAATGGAACTTGCATTGATTCCCTTTAACACCGTGCCACAGGAAATCTCTCAGCAACTTGTTGATTTGCCCAGAAATCGATTTGGGTGCCAGGAGATAGGCTGCTTGGTAGATTGGCAGTGAGGAGAGCACTGACTTTATCAGGGTTAGTTTACCTCCATGTGTGAGCCAATGTCCTCCCTAGGCCTCAATTTTTCCTTTAATTTTTGTTAAAACTCCTTCCCACAGGTTGACTTTATTTATGCTCAAAGATAATGGCAGCCCAAGGTACTGTATCTTTTAACTGTTTGCGTACCCTTTGAACCCCAGGGTGCGAGCAATCCTTTGAGTTTCATGTTCCGCTGCATTCCAACTGTAGACAACACTTTTCCTTTCGCTTATCAGAGCTCCTGACACTTTGCAGTAATCTTGAAGTATGCTCTTGAATGCAGAGGCTACTCTGTTTGAGGCTCCTCCTAGCATAAGAGAGTCATCCGCGAACAGAGCATGATTAATAGGCTTAAGATCCTTCGTAATTCTCAAGCCTGGGGCAGCTCCTATTAACCTTTCCTGCTCCAGCTTCCTGCTGAGTGAATCTTCCATTAAAATGTATAGAAAAGGAGAGAGAGGGCAGCCTTGCCTCAACCCCCTCGAAGATTTAAAGAACTCTGTTGGCCTCCCGTTTACTAAAGGTTCTATCCATGGGCTGTGGGTACAGGCTTGTATCAGATTTACAAACTCTTGCTCAAATCCGAATGAGAGCAACACTTGATATAGGAAGGACAGCTTTACTCTGTCGAAGGCGTTGGCCATGTCTAACTTGATCAACATACCTTTCTCTTTTCTGAGTTTGCTGGAATGCATAGCTTCCTGAACTAGGATTACATTGTCCAGGATGTGTCTCCCTTTGACGAATCCTCCCTGCGATTCTGAGATGAGCTTGCCCAACAATGGCTTTATTCTGTTTGCAAGGAGTTTTGCAATTATCTTATAAGAGGCGTTACAAAGGGAGATTGGCTTGAATCTGTCAAAGGAGGTGGGGTTTGTTTGTTTCGGTATTAAAGCAAGGAAATTTGAGTTGGTGCCGCCTCCCAGTTTTGCTTTCTGTAGGAATCCTTTTATCATTCTAATGAGATCGGATTTGATTATATTCCAACATATCCTGTAAAAATGAAAAGTGAACTCGTCTGGCCCTGGAGCTTTGTCAGGGGCCATGGACCAGATGATTTTGTTGATTTCTTCTTCGTTGGTTGGGCTCAACAGTGCCGTGTTATCTTCTTTTGTGACCAGAGCCGGGATGTTCTTGAGGAATTCCTTACTGCCTTCTTCGTTATCATCATTCTCTTTGCTGTAAAGATGGTGGAAATGTGAGACAACAGCAGCCTTTATTTGATCTATTCCTTTGCAAATCTTCCCGTCATTGGTTGTGATCTCAGAGATATGGTTCCTGGAGAGCCGGCTTTAAATTGACGGTGGAAGTAAGAAGTATTTCTGTCTCCAGATTCCAACCATAAGCTGCGGGATTTTAGTCTCCAGTATTCTTCTTCGTTTCTGAAGGAGTGGTAAGTTTTACTTTGGATTGCTTGCTCCTTTTCCAGATCTGTATTGGCAATATCTTTTGTTTCCATTTCATTCTGCAGCTTTCCCAACTGCTGCACTAGCTCCTTTCTTTGGGTATTGGGGTTGCTTACCGGGCGTTTGCTCCATTCCTTGAGGGCTGTTTTTGTTATTTTTAATTTTTGTTCCCAAACAAAGTGGGGAGACCCAGTAACTGTGGTGGACCATGTCAGTCAAACTGTCTCAATGAAGCCACTCTTTTCTTTCCACAAAGGGCTGAATCTGAACGGGATTGGGCCTAAATTTTCTTCTTCCTCTAACGAAAGCATGATGGGTTTGTGGTCCGAGGTAAGCTTGGGGAGGATGGCTGTGGAGATTAGCTTCCTTTCCAACAACAAAGTGCTTTGAACCAAAAACCTATCCAATCTGGCAGAAATGTGTTCCTCCCCTGTCCTATTATTGGTCTAGGTGTAGAGCCCTTTGCGTGGTTTAAAATCCATTAGATCCCACTGTTGTATCATGTCTTCTACTACGTGAATCAGTTGGTTCTTGCTGGTCCTACCTCCCCTCTTTTCTTTTCCATTCATTACTAGGTTGAGGTCTCCAACGATGATTATGTTGTTTGGGGAAATTAGTTCTAGATACTCATTTAAAGTTTTCCAACAGTCTTTCTTTTCAGAATGCAAAGTTGGTACATAAAGATTGAATAGTGCAATGGTTAACTTACTTGTTGTGTGCTTCAATTCTGTGAAGCTCCAATGCTAAGTGTTGTAGGAGTTGACGAGGCTGAACTGTTCTTCCTTCCACAGTGTAGCTATTCTTCCGGAGGAGCCCCTTGCACTGATTGCTTTCCCTGTATTCTTCTGCCATTTGTTTTTACTAATCTCTAGAAGGGCTTCCCCTTCGATTTTTGTTTCTTGGAGCATGAGAATGTCTGCTGGTTACACTTTCATCAGATCCTTAACCGCTTCGATTTTCGTCGAATTCCCCAGACCTCTACAGTTCCAAGAGACGATTTTCATTACTTACTATTGGGAGTGGATGGGCCTCCTCCTTTTAGAGACCTTATTCTTGTGTTTCTGCCGATTTACATTTCTATGGTGGGTTGGCTTCCTTGGGTCTTTTGTCTTTCTGCCTCTTCCTCCCTTGCTTCTTTACGGGACTTCCTTCCTGCTCTTTTGGCTGGCCTTTCTAAGATCTCATCCTCAGAGGAGCTTGATGGTTCTAACACTTTCTTTTTGGCTATGTCTACGTACGAGGGAGAGGGGGCTACATCCGGGGTTCCTGCCGTTTGCCCTTGTTCCCCTGTATCTTTCCTTTTTGGGGGGGGTTTTGGATGTTCCCTGTTATCCATGATTATTTCTGGTTCTTCTGTTTCCTTATTGAGATTTTCTGTTTGAGGTACTGATTGCGACGTGGGATTGGAGTTCCCGTCGAATTGCTCTTGCTCCAGTTGCCCGGGGTTGCCACTCTTCGTTGTTCCTTTGCTTCTAGATCTTGCTGCCCTTGTGTTCTGGACTGTGATCCATTGATTTGTTTTCGTGTTCTCACTTTCATCTGCATTTTTTTTTTTGCAGTGCCTTGCGAAGTGGCCGTATCCGTGGCAGTGCCGGCATTTGAATGGTAACTGCTCATAATCTAGCTCCTGGATGTGCGTCCAATCTGCTGCAGTTAGTTTGATTGCCTCTCAAAAATTTCATAATATTGATTGATGTGTTAAATTCAATATTTTGAAAAATAAAAATTATTTTTTAATATTTAATATTTAATATTCATTAATTCTATTATATGATTGGTTGAAAAGTTTTATAATATTGATGTGTTAAATTCAATATTTTGAAAAATAAAAAATATTTTTTAATATTTGATATTCATTAATTCTGTTTTTTGATTGATTAAAAATTATGAAGTAACAATT
>ML792988.1:0-18222 GCA_009831015.1 Picea engelmannii | reverse complement strand
TATATATATATATATATATATATATATATATATATATATATATATATATATATATATATATATATATACTTTTATTATTTCTCATAAAATATGTATATGAATTAAATGACTCATATATAAAAAGAACTAAATTAATGCAACTTCTCTTAAGGCAAGGAAAATTTTAATTTCTTTAAAGCTCAAAATAGCTTGTTTCACTAACCTAAAGAATATCACCCAACCCTCCATTCAAAGCATTGTTGACCATATCTCAACCTAACAAAGAGGCCTTAACACATTCACTTAACCAATCTAATGAAGAAGAAAAAAAGGTGAACAATAACTAGACTTTATAAGGGTTGAAACTTATCGTTCCAATCTAGACCATAAACATGTATATATATAAATGAATGAATATTATTACCATATTTTGGAAAGATCATTTATTCAATGGAATCAATTCCAAAACTAAAATATTTTCACGGATGTAATAATAAAAATGATTATAAATAACCAGGGCACAAGAAAAAGCGAATTGAAAACGTCTAAAATCTTATTTCCATACATAGCAGATATTAAGGTTTTAAATTTATTTATATAAATTCAAACTCCAACTACATTACCATACAGGTAAATTAAATCTTCCAAATGTATTTTGTAGATTACAAGAATTAAATAAAACTATTACACCACAATTCATTCACATATATTCCATGTTAAGAATTTAAATATTCCATATGTGTTTTGTAGATTACAAGGAAATAAATAAAAAATACTACAATACAATTCGTCCATACATAATCCATACTCAGAAATTTAGTATTCCTTTACACAATTAAATAAATAGTAAATAAATATTGTGACCGGAATAAAAAGTATTGTTGAAGATGATTTTCAACTTGAACTTGCGTTCGTTCTTTGCTTTTTAATCAACAAAACTTTATCGGTACCTCCCAATCAATGTTAGGGGTACTCATTTTCTCCCTTAGCCCCCCGAGTCGCAAATGGGCCACACAAAAAAATCGGATATCAAATAGCACAAGCTTTCCCTCTCAAAGAGAGGCTTCCACCTCTTGCACAAACTTGTAGCCCAACTCACACAAGTAAACTAGTCAATATAAATTTTAGCAACATATCTATCATGCAACAATAGGGAAATTTCCTCTTTCTCACCATTCTTTTTATAATAAAATTTACCAATCCATGCACAATTAAATATTTTTTTAATAATTTAATACGAGATTATTCACCCCAATACATGTCACACTCTCCCCAAGTTGCACATGATAAATCCTTTTTAATTTAAATAATTAAACAATTTTCCTCACACTCCTCAATTAGTTCCTAGATTTCCTCCTAATTGTCCCTTAGTTCCCCAAATTCTCTTTTATTATGTATCCTAACTAATTTACAGTTGGAGTTTGATTAGGACTCTACTTCTAGTTAGACTTTTGAGTCTAGATTAATTTAGGATTCTAACTCCATGTTGACTAGCCATTCTCTCATGATTTATTTTCTTTTAAATTAAAAATCCTCTTTATTTATTTCATGCACACATTGTGCACATGCCCTAAATTCCTATTCTTATTCTCCTCTTTACTAAAGTTTATTAGTCTAAAATTCCCTTAACCCAATTTAATTTTATTTAATCACAACACTTAGACTTAGACTTTTGATTATGTCTTCTGGTTTATAATTTAAATAATTTTTTTTTACTCTTCTCTAACAAAAATATAACATTCATTTTATTTCCTAAGGTATTATAGATTTTTATTGCCTCAAATTTTAAACATGTGACGTGCCCTTCAAAACGCACCTTCGTGCTCTAAGGGTGCCACTCACCATTTATTAGTTTGGAAGTTGTTCGATGCTTGGAGTCATTACTCCACTTGTTGATCTTATGTGTAACTAAGAGATTATTGAGAAATAAGGTATCTTCCTTATTGCACACCCCTCAGAAATCCTCATGAGAGACTGACTCAGTCTGCCCTCACGACATCGTGAACCTCTCAGAACATGGTAGTCGTTAACCTTTAGTTTAGGTCACGACAGGAGTGCTAGTAAGTTGTGACAGGGATGTTGCCACACCTCTCCCTCATTCGTTTAGTATCTGTGTATGACCCATTTACTCCATATGTGAGTTGGATCAACAATAATCACCATGTCTGCATCCACCGACAAAGATAACATCAGTAACTTATATACATAAAATCCATAACTAAAATCATCATAGCACATGCATAATAAATCAAGTACTCATGTAATGAAAGTCAATAGTCCCTGACTCAATCTAGAGTCCAAGGAAGCTGGTCCATGCCATCAACATCATCCTCATGTCATGTTTCCTGCACACTCAAGAAACCTCATCATAATTCCTATCAATGTTACACATCATTATAATAACATATCAATTTCCAAAACACAATCATAGCATAAGCATATAAATCAAACTGATAATCATAATGTACCATGTTTTAAACTAGATCACTTGCTCGCAAGTTTCCTCAAAGAATAAGTCAATTTTTAATGTGATCAGTGGAACTGGATGTTACATTGAGACAATATTACAGAGGTTTAATATGCAGGAAAATAAACTGGTCAAGGTTCCTATTCTATAGGTGTAAATTTATATGTAGATTAGTGTCCCAAGACACGGGATGAACAAGAGGACATGTCCTATGTTCCATATGCTAGTGTGGTTGGCATTTTGATGTATGCAATGGTCTATACTAGACCAGGCATTGCACATGCAGTGGGAGTTTTAAGCAGGTATATGTCAAAACCATGGAAGGAGCATTGGACAATAGTAAAAAGGGTTTTCAGGTATTTGCGTGGAACTTTTAGTTATGGATTGTGCTACCAAGGAAGACTGAGATTAGATAGAGTGTTGGACATGCATATGTTTGTTGATGCAAATTGGGCTGAAAATCTAGATCGCAGAAGATATACAAGTGGGTATGTGTTTAACCTATTTGGAATAGCAATCAGTTGGATGAGAAAAAGACAAGTTGTACTGACACTCTCAACTATAGAAGTTGAATACATGACAGCCACTCATGCATGAAAGAAAACAATATGGTTACAAATATTGTGTTTAGGTATTGGGTTGGTACAACAAGCATTAAGGTTAGATTGTGATATTCAAAGTGAAATCTTCCTGGCAAAGAACCCAACTTATTATTCAAAGACAAAGCATATTGATGTTCAATATCACTTTGTGAGAGACATGGTTGAAGACAAGAAGGTGTTGTTGGAGAAGGTTGACACTTTGAATAATTTTGTAGATTCATTGACAAATTCGGTGAGCTTCGAGAAGTTATCTCGGTGTAGAGAAACAATGGGTTGTTGCCCTAGATTGTTGACTAGGTAATCCTGTAACCCCCCATATGCAAAGAAAACAACAAGTGGGGGAATGTTGGGTAAGTGATATATTATTTACATGTGTGTGTGGGCATGCCATATTTGACGATTGCATCTAACGATTCCATCACTTGTCGCTCTTTGTGGGTATGTGCATCGTGCGCTTTCCTAGGGAAGTTTTTGCTATTTTAGCGTTTTTGCTATTTTTAGTGGTTTTCTAAATTAATCCTGGATTAAGGGATTAGAGTTTTGGTAGCTGCGATATACCTAAAATATTGTATATATTGTATTGTGAATGGTAAAAATTAATACAATGAAGATTTGAGAGGTGTGGCACCAATGAAGGTTGGTTTTCTCCCAGTTAAGGGTTTCCAACGTAAATCTCTGTGTACTATATGTGTGAGCCACTGATTATCTTTTGTTTTGCTTAGAATCTGTATGCATTTTTTTATTTCACATGTTTAAAAATTACATTGGTGACCCAAAACTTTTAAACCATGTGAAAACCAACCTTAAGAAGAAATTTGAAATTACCAACTTAGGCTTTTTGCACTATTTTCTTTCCCTCCAAGTTTTGAAAACCAAGGAATTTTTCTTTCCCAATCCAAGTATGCTTGCGACCTTCTTCACCACTTCCACATGGAATATTGTAAACCAGTGACTTGTCACTTCCAGTATGGAGTCAAGCTTGCTTCCACCTATACTTATCCCGAAGTTGATGCCACTTTGTACCGTCAATTAGTTGGTAGCCTCTTATACTTAACTCATACCCGTCCTGATCTTTACTTTGTTGTTGGTCTTGTTGCCCGGTATTTGAAAACACCCCATGAAAGCCATTGGAAAGCAATTAAAAGTATACTTCAATATGTTTGGGGTACAAATTGATTCAGGATACATTATAGTTTAGAGGGACTCATTTATTGGTTGTTTTCACTGATTCAGATTCGATCGACGAACCTGATGATCAGAAGTCTACTGCAGGTTACATTTTTAGCTTTGGTTAAGGACCAATCACTTGGGCTTGTAAGAAACACAAGTTATTTCTCTTTCTTTAGCAGAAGCAGAGCACCAATCAATGGTTAATGCAAGTCAAGAAGCCTTGTGGCTTCAACAAATCCTTTCAAAGTTTGGATTCTAGCGACAACATCTGACCAGCCTTTAGTTCCACAATCAGAGTGCCATCAAGCTTGCCAAAGACCCATTTTAACATCATCGCAGTAAACACATCGAGATACACATGTACTTCATCAAAAAACTATTTCATGATCGAGTTATTGAAGTGTTATTTTTCCCTACAGAAGATCAAGTTGCAGACATTTTCACAAAGTCTCTTACAGAAGAAAAAAATTCCAAACTTCGATCTATGTAAGGAGTTTAAGAAGTTGTCATTAAGGGGGATATGCTCTAATGGCTCCTTCCTTCTCCTATTGTGTGATCTTTATAAATCCTTCAATGATATCCCAAGTTGTTCTTACAAGGGGATGTTAGGATATTTAGACACTTAAGAGTTAGTTAAGATCAACTTGGTCTAATGTGCCATTAGATAAAAGTTTGTTTCTTAGTGTGTTTCTTTAGTATGCATTAATATGCATTTGTAGTTAGGAAATTTTATGGTCATGATATGTTCCCGACATAGAGTGTGTTAGAACACGTATAATTTTGAGCTTTTGAATTTTATATTTTACGTCTTAGAAATAAAAAATTTACCCAAAAAAGCAAAAAACTTAGAGAGCGACCTTTTAAAATAAAAATAAATCCATTGGTTGTTATTTATCAATAAGGCGCTTACAATATCTATCGTCGGTGAGTTACTCTAATTTGATCGAACGGTCCTAATGATCTCTGAAGTTTTGAAGCCGCCTAAGTTTTAAAAGAAAATCTTTAGGGGTTGCTTCGGAGCTTCGCTCTTTGGGTATTCCAGCAAACCTAAAAAAAAAAAAACCTAAAACTCCGAAGTCCCGAAGATAGCCACTCGTGACAATTCCTAAAGGACTTACGTACACGGGTCATAGGACACATGTCCTTTAAAAATATTTTCTTGGCTTGACACGTGACACTTATTTTTGACATTTACGTCGGATGATTCACACGTTTTCAAGTGACATGTGGCATCTCTCTTTTCTTGACACGTCATCAGGAATGATGCCTTCTCTGCCATGTCACTCCGAGATATTACTCTTCGGGATTTTTTGATTTCACAATCCCCAGAGTATCAAAGCGTCGAAGTAAAGTAATTACAAAAAGTAAAAAAAGGGTTTCAAAGAGTTAATAAAGCAATTAACGACTTTAATTAGTCATGATTAAGTGTTAATTAATCACTTCGTTGTTTCGGGCTTCAGATAATTTCTTTTGTGCTATATTCAAAACTTCCAAATTCCAAACTTCTGAAATACTTAGATTTAATACAATATTTTAAAACATGATTAATTAAAACATAAAAGTGATTAATTAGAGATTAACTCCTCCGCGAATTTAGACTTCGGGATATTTCCATCCTGTCACATCCAAAACTTCTGAACGCAAACCGTCGAAGTATTAATGACATTTATGATTGATTAAGGTTAATGCTTTCAAATAAAGATTGCGAATCACTAGGTAATAAATTCCATTAAGTTTTTAATAAACTCTTCGCCAATAGAGTTATACGAAGATCGATAGACTTTTCGAATAAAACACTTTTTTTATTCAGTGTAGAACTTACAGACTTATCTTATCACAGGTAGTCTAATTCTATTTTCTTGAGGATTATGGTGCCACGAAAAGATGCAAAGAAGCTTGATGCATTGGGTGATGATTCAAATACAAATGCAGATGTTCTATCAAACACAACTCCGCGAGTTGCAGATGCCATTAAAACTTGGAAGCAGGTTTTTGATATCTTAGAGCATGAGATTATCAATTGTCCAGACGACTCAGCTGAGGAAGACGATGGGTCCTTTGCAGCTAAGCTTAGATCGATAGCACAGTAAGAATTGCATAAGATTGTTGCACGACTTAGAATCATACCCTACAATGATATGATAAATTGGGCTTTGGAACATGTTGACATCCAAACTAGGAGCGTCATCAACCACCAACAGACCGTCATCAGCTCTTTCCCACCAAAGAATCTACAAGTAATGTACAACTACCACCCCCATATCTTCAACTGCAATTCTTTATCCCAGTGAACGTATTCGAAGGGATAGATGACAATGGAATAGAATGGAAAAGACAATAAGAAAAAATATTATGGTGGCCTTAATGGACATGTGTACTATGATTAACGATCAAAGGAAAACAAGCACATCTACAAGTAGACGAAGAGATAGATGAAGCGCCAACAAAACTCAACAATATTTGCATGATGTTATTTTATTCAGATGTATTCTATTTTTAGGAATATATTGGGGGAAGTCCAACGATTTTCGGTTGGGACAATTTTTGTATAAATAGATAGATTTTGGATCTATTCGGGGCTGCTTCTTGCTGAATGTAAAAGATAAAACGTTTTTGAATATTAATACAAGTGAAGACAAAGATTCTAAGCTTCGTTCAATTTGAGTTATGTGTTTCCTCTGTGTTTCTATCTCTTTGAATTTCTCTCTGTAGTTATTGAAGAGTGAATGATTGCAATTTAGTACTACATCTATTGTGATCATAATAGATCAACGGTTCATTCAGTAACAAATTTTCCTCTGTTATCACTGTGAGTAAAGCAAGACCTATGATCTGTGTGAATTACTACATTTTTATCTCCTGTTCAAGGGTGCATCTTCTACTGCAAACAAGGTGAGACTTATCTGTAATTGATACCTGACTTTGTTTTAACTGTTTTGTAAATATTTCTACACCATTTGACATTATAATTGTGACTCAGATAACGAGATACAATCTCTGTATTGTCTTATCATTAATTTCATTTAAATATTATTTCTCAGAAAACTGAAGGTAGAAAAAAACACTCACAAAAACACTTCATTTAAAACCTTTGATGCCTGACATTATTCTTTGAGCCTTAGAATCAATCTCAGGAACAACAGAGTGATCCGATGGTTCATATTCTCCTTGATCTTAATGGCTACATTGATCCATGGATTACCACCCAATTGGTCCATGATCTCTATTTGAAGAGCATGGAGGGTCATTCGGCAATGATTGATTGTGAGAAACTCTCTTGTAAATCTCTCTGTAATATTTTTCTTTTAGATTAATAAATTGCTCCAAGTGGCCACGTTAGTTGGGGCCATAGATATTTTCCCGTAGGGGTTTTACTATGTTGAAATATCAGAGTGTTGATCTTTGATCCGGTTGTGTGAGTGGTTACTGAAGGTATTCATCCTTTGTTGGAATCCTTGTGTTTATAAACCCACTCAACCAACTTCAACTACTAATGGTGACTAATGAGCAAAATCTAAAAATAAGAAGACTGACATACATTGCAAATTTTGTGGGAAAGATGGTCATGATGAGTCCAAATGTTTTAAGAAGATGACATCTTTAGAAGTAGCGATGAAGAAGCGCAACACCTGTATAGATTCTACTTATTCTTCTTCTTCTCATGGACATGCACTTTCTACTTATGTTTTATCCTTCGATGCAACTTCTACTTCTTCTTCTTATGAGTGGTTTCTTGATTCTGGAGCATCTTATCATAT
Organism: Picea engelmannii; assembly: GCA_009831015.1. NCBI lineage: Eukaryota > Viridiplantae > Streptophyta > Pinopsida > Pinales > Pinaceae > Picea > Picea engelmannii. Next base: position 10,246 of record ML792988.1, on the reverse strand, counting down.
GGCTAAGGATAAAGCCATATTTTATGTTCTAAATGAATGTAACACCAAGAAAATATTTGTTGGTGATGATAGATCTCTTAGTGTTGTAGGGTCTGGAACAGTTCAGGTAGATAATGGTCATTTTAATGTTGTATTATGTGTTCCAAGTATTTCTTGCAACCTTCTATCAGTATATCAAATCTCTCATTCCAGTGAACGTCAAACCACAGATTTTTCACCTCACCAAGTTGTAATCAAGGATTTAAAATACCCTAAGCATGTTCTTGCAACTAGAATTGCTGATGATATTACCACGTTGTACAAGTCTGAAAACTTTGGGTCATCATCTTTTCCATCAATTTTTGTTGCTAATAATGATGACTTGAGCAAACTTTGGCATGAGCAGTTTGGTCATCTAAACTATTTCTCATTGTGATAACTATGTAAGCAACATATGGTGACTAGTCTTCCTCTTGTTTCTTGTAGAGATGGTGTTTGTGCCAGTTGTGTTCTCAACAAACATCATCGGGACAACTTTGACAAATGTGCCTCTTGGCATGCCACAAGGTCTTTGCAGCTTGTTCACATTGACTTGTGTGGTCCACTTTCTTCTCCTTTTTCTGGGTGCAAGTATTTATTAACTTTCATTGATGACTTTTCTAGACACACTTGGGTTTACTTCTTAAAACTTAACAATGAATTTTTTGACAAGTTTTTGGCCTACAAGGCCCTTGTAGAAAAGCAATATAGACATCAAATTCAAAGGTTAAGAACAAATATTGGAGGTGAATATGTGAACAATAATTTCAGAAGTTACTGCACTACACATGACACCCAAATGAAACACATTATTCCATACACACCAGAACAAAATGGTGTTGTTGAGAGAAAGAACCACACATTAAAAAAATGGATAATTGTATGATCCAATCTAAGGGATTAAGTCTAAAGTATTAGGCGGAAGCCATTAACAATGCAAATTACATACTAAAACACACTCCCACAAAGGCTCCTAAATATATAACACTGGAATAAGCATGGACTAAAATTAAACCAGATATAAGTCACTTCTGTGTATTTGGCAATGTAACATGGGATCACATTCCTGATGAAAAAAGGAAAGCGTTGCAGCCTAAAAGTGAGAAGTGTATATTTGTTAGTTATTCTAAAGATGTCAAAGTTTATAGACTTCTTCAACCACATTGTAATGAAATTATTATTAGAAGAGATGTTAAATTTGATATAAAACTCTTGGTCTGCGAGTCTAATTCATAGTTTGTTCCTTCTTCAGCCTGCGAGCCATATTCAATGTTTGTACCATCTACTATTACTATTATGGTTTCTTCTTTTTTAGATGATGACAATGAGGATGAAAATACACCTCCTCTTGCTCAGCTTCCTCCAGATGAGTACATTGAGCATGAACATGCACCAACACCACCACTTCCTATATGGGTTCATTCAGCATGAGAAGTAGTTGGTGATCTTGTCGGCGATCCTTCAGGTCAATGTCAGACAGGTTCATAGTTTCAATGAGCCTCTTCTCTTTTGGCTCACTTTTAAGAGACTCATGATCCAGACACATGCAAAAGCTTCAGGTCATCCTGATTGGGATACAACAATGAATGAAGAGTATCATTCTTTAATGGCGAACAATACTTGGGATCTTATACCTCTTTCGAAAGGAAGAAAACTTGTTAGATGTAAATCGATCTATAGAACTAAGTATGCATCAGATGGAAGTGTTGAAAGACAGAAGGATCGGTTAGTTTCCAAATAATTTTCCCAAGTTGAAGGCATTGACTATAATGAAACCTTTGCCCCTATAGCCAAAATGAATTCTATCTTCCTTGTTCTTGCCCTTGCTACCTCACATAATTGGGAGGTCCATTAGATGGATGTTAAATCTTCCTTATTGCATGGGGATTTGCAAGAAGAAATCTATATGGAACAACCTCTTGGCTATGTCTAGAATGAATCTAGCCTTGTTTGTCGCCTTAATAAATATCTTTATGGTCTTAAGCAAGCTCTGTGAGATTGGTATGCGAAAATGGACAACTTTCTTCTCGATACCGACTTTTCTAGATGTTATTACGATCTTAATGTTTATACCAAGAAAGTAGGAAGCCATCTCATAATATTTGTCCTTTATGTTGATGAACTTATCCCCACTTGTAGTGACCCAAAAGTTGTAAACCATGTGAAAACAAGTCTTAAGAAGAAATTTGAAATGACTGAATTAGGATTTTTGCACTATTTCCTTGGCCTCCAAGTTTTCCAAACCAAGGAATTATTTTTTCTTTCTCAGTCTAAGTATGCTTGTGCAATTATTCATCGCTTTCACATGGAATATTTTAAACTATCCCCTTCTCCCTTCCAGTCTAGAGTCAAGCTTGGTGCGACCTATGCTTCTCTCGAAGTTGATCCACTTTGTGTTGTCAGTTAGTTGGTAGCCTCTTATACTTGACTCATACCCATCCCGATCTTTCCTTTGTTGTTGGTATTGTTGCCCGATATATGCAAGCACCCCATGAAAGCCATTGGAAAGTAGCTAAAATAATATTTTGGTATGTTCGAGGTGCAATTTAGTTTGGGATACATTACAGTTAAGGGGGGACTCCTTTATTTGTTGGTTTCATTGATTGAGATTGGGTTGGAAACCATGATCATCAGAAGTCTACTGTGGGTTATGTTTTCATCATTGGTTCAAGACCTGTCACTTGGTCCTGTAAGAAACAACAAACTATTTATCTTTCTTCAACATAAGCAGAGTACTGAGTAGTAGTTAATGCAAGTCAAGAAGCCTTGTGGCTTGGACAAATCCTTTTGGAGTTTGGATTCCAGCGGAAACATTCGACCAGCCTTTGGTACGAAAATCATAGTGCGATCAAGATCGCCAAAGAACTAGTTCAACATCATCGCAACAAACATATCGAGCTACACATGCACTTCATAAAAAATCACATTCATGATTGATTTATTGAAGTGTTATTTTTCCCTACAAAAGATCAAGTTGCATACATTTTCAAAAAGAATCTTACAAAAGCGAAGTTTTCCAAACTTCAATGTATGTTAGGAGTTCAAGAAGTTGTCATTAAGGGGGGATAGGCTCTAATGCCTCCTTCCTTCTCCTATTGTGTCATCTTTGTAAATCCTTCAATCCTATCCCAAGTTGTTCTTAAGGGGTGATGTTAGGATATTTATACACTTAGGAGTTAGTTAAGATAAATTTGGTCTAATGTGTTGTTAGGTAAAAGTGTGTTTCTTTAGTATGGATTAATATGCATTTGTAGTTAGGAAATTCGACGATCACAATATATTCCTGACATAGAGTGATCTGATGGTTCATATTCTCCTCGATCTCAACGACTACATTGATTCATGGCTTAACACCCAATTGGTCCATGATATCTATTTAAGGAGCATGGAGGGTCATTTTTCGATGATTGATTGTGAGAAACTATCTTGTAAATCTCTCTGTAATTTTTTTCTTTTGCATCAATAAATTTCTCCAAGTGGTCATGTTGGTTGGGGCCATGGATATTTCCCTGTAGGTGTTTTACCACATCAAAATATATGTGTGTTGATATTTGATCTGGTTGTGTGAGTGGTTACTGAAGGTGTTCGTCCTCTATAAGAATACTTGTTTTTCCAAACCCACTCAGATAGCTTCAACACCTAATGGTGACAAATGAGAAAAATCTAAAAATAAGAAGATTAACAGACATTGCAACTTTTTTGGGAAAGATGGTCATGACGAGTCCAAATCGTTTAAGAAGATGGTAGCTTTAGAAGAAATGATGAAGGAGCACAACATCGGTATATATTATACTACTTCTTCTTCTTCTCATGGACATGCACTTTCTGCTTCTAGTTTCTCCTTCAATGCAACTTCTACTTCTTCTTCTTCTCATGCACATGCACTTTCTGCTTCTAGTTTCTTCTTCAATGCAACTTCTACTTCTTCTTCTTATGAGTGGATTATTGATTCTGTAGCATCTTATCATATAGCTAAGGATAAAACCATATTTTATTCTCTAAATGAATGTAACACCAAGAAAATATTTTTTGGTGATGGTAGATCTCTTAGTGTTGTAGGGTCTGGAACAATTCAAATAGATAATGGCTATTTTAATGATGTATTATGTGTTCCAAGTCTTTCCTACAACCTTTTATCAGTATATCAAATCACTCATTCAAGTGAAGGTAAAACTGTAGATTTTTCACCTCACTAGGTTGTAATCAAGGATATAAAATATTCTAAGCATGTTCTTGCAACTGGAATTGTTGATGATATTACTAGGTTGTACAAGTTTGAAAACTTTGGGACATCATCTTTTCCATCAATTTTTGTTTCTCATAACGATGACTTGAGCAAACTTTGGCATGAGCGGTTTGGTCATCTAAACTATTGCTCATTGCAACAAATATGTAATCAACAAATGGTGATTGGTATTCCTCTTATTTCTTACTGAGATGGTGTTTGTGTCGGTTGTGTTCTCAAAAAACGTCACCAAGATAGGTTTGACAAACGTTCCTCTTGGCATGCCTTGGGCCCTCTGCAGCTTGTTCACAGTGACTTGTGTGGTCCACTTTCTTCTCCTTCTTTTTCTAGGTGCAATTATTTCTCAACTTTCATTGATGAATTTTTCAGACACACTTGGGTTTACTTCTTAAAACTTAAGAGCGAGTTTTTTGACAAGTTTTTGGCCTACAAGGCCCTTGTAGAAAATCAATCTAGATATAAAATTCAAAGGTTAAGAACAAATAATGGAGGCGAATATGTGAACAATAATTTTGCAAGTTAGTGCACTACATAGGGCATCCAAATGAAACTCATTGTTCTGTATACACCACAACAAAATGGTGTTGCCGAGAGAAAGAACCACACATTATAATAAATGGCTAATTGTATGATTCAATCTAAGGGATTAATTCTAAAGTATTGGGAGGAAGCCATTAACTGTGAAAATTACATAGTAAATTGCACTCCCACAAAGTCTCTTAAAAATATAACATTGAAAGAAGCATGGACTAAAATTATACCATATGTATGTCAATTCTATGTATTTGGTAGTGTAGCATGGGCTCACATTCCTGATGAAAAAAGGAAATCATTCTAGCCTAAAAGTGAGAAGTGTGTATTTGTTGGTTATTCTAAAGATGTCAAAGGTTACAGACTTCTTCAACCACATTGTAACAAAATTATTATTAGAAGAGATGTTAAATTTGATGAAAAACTCTTGGTTTGCGAACCTAATTCAACGTTTGTGCCTTCTTCGGCCCGTGATCCATATTCGGCGTTTGTGCCATCTATTGTTCCTATTGTGGTTTCTTCTTCTTCAAATGATGACAATGAGGATGAAAATCCACCTCTACTTGCTCACCTTCCTCCAGGTGAGTCCATTGAACCTAAACATGCACCAACACCACTGCTTCCTATATGTGTATGTTCAATACGAGAAGCAGTTGGCGATCTTGCTATTGATCTTTCAAATCAGTTCCAGTGAGCCTCTTCTATTTTGGCTCAAGTTTCAGAGACTCATGATCTAGATACATTTGCAGAGGCTTCAACTCATCCATATTGGGATACAACAATGAATGAAGAGGATCATTCTTTAATGGAAAATGATACTTGGAATGATGTACCTCTTTCGAAAGGAAGACAACTTGTCAGATGTAAGTGGGTCTATAGAAATAAGTATGCATCAAATGGAAGTGTTGAAAGACACAAGGCTAGGTTAGTTGCCAAAGGATTTTCCCAAGTTGAAGGAATTGACTATAATGAAACCTTTTCCCCTATAGAGAAAATTAATTCCATCTACCTTATTCTTGCCCTTGTTGCCTCACATAACTGGGAGGTCCATCAAATGGATGTTAAATACACCTTCTTGCATGGGTATTTACAAGAATAAATCTATATGGAAAAACCTCCAAGCTATGTCCAGAATGACTCTAGCCTTGTTTGTCACCTTAAGAAATATCTTTATGGTCTTAAGTAAGATCCCCGAGCTTGGTATGCCAAAATGGAAAAATTTCTTATTGATACCGATTTTTCTATCCATTCTAACACTAATGTCTATACCAAGAAAGTAAGCATCCATCTCATAATCCTTTTCCTTTATCTTGATGACCTTATCCTCACTGGTAGTGACCCAAAAATTTTAAACCATGTAAAAGCCAACCTTAAGAAGAAATTTGAAATGACTGAATTAGGCTTTTTGCACTATTTTCTTAGCCTCCAAGTTTTGCAAACCAAGGAAGGAATTTTTATTTCCTAGTCTAAGTATGCTTGTGACCTTATTCGTCGCTTTCACATGGAATATTGTAAAACAACCCCTTCTCCCTTCCAGTCTAGAGTCAAGCTTGTTGCCACCTGTACTTCTCTCGAAGTTGATGCCACTTTGTATCGTCAATTAGTTGGTAGCCTCTTATACTTGACTCGTACCCATCCTGATCTTTCCTTTGATTTTGGTCTTGTTTCTCGGTATATGAAAACACCCCATGAAATCCATTGGAAATCAACTAAAAGAATACTTCAATATGTCTAGGGTACAATTTAGTTCGGGATACATTACAGTTCAAGGGGGACTCATTTCTTGGTTTCATTGATTCAGATTAGGTGGGTGACCTTGATGATCGGAAGTCTATTGCATGTTATGTTTTTAGCCTTGGTTAAGGACATATCACTTGGGCTTGTAAGAAACAATATGCTATTTCTCTTTATTCAACAGAAGCAGAGTACCGAGCAATGATTAATGCAAGTCAGGAAGCCTTGTGTCTTCGATAGATTTTTTCAGAGTCTGGATTCCAACAACAACATATGACCATCCTTTGGTGTGACAATAAGAGTGCCATCAAGCTCGCCAAAGTCCCAGTTCGACATTAGCACAAAAAACACGTCGAGATACACATGCACTTCATCAGAAAGCTCATTCATGATTGAGTTATTGAAGTGTTATTTTTCCCTATAGAAGATCAAGTTGCAGACATGTTCACAAAGTATCTTACAAAAGCAAAATTTTCCAAACTTTGATCTATGTTAAGTGTTTAGGAAGTTGTCATTAAGGGGGGATAGGCTCTAATGCCTCCTTTCTTCTCTTATTGTGCCATCTTTGTAAATCCTTCAATCCTATCCCAAGTTGTTCTTAATGGGGGATGTTAGGATATTTAGGCACTTCAGAGTTAGTTAAGATCAACTTGGTCTAATGTGTCATTAGATAATAGTATGCTTCCCTCATGTTTCATGGAAGCGTACTTGATTTTCTCATTTTCTAATTGAACATCATGCATTTCAAAGTATTTTTCTGCTTTGTTACCCCAAGCCACACTTTGCTTTCCATCTCCATCAAATTTTGATAACTCTAGTTTTATCCTCATCATGTACCCAAACATTGGTTGAGTTGAATAGGGTGGTGTTTGATTGACATTAACAATTGGTAAGCCACCGGGGAACATGCCTGGTTGTGGATTTGTTTTACTTGGGGAACTTAGTTGTGGGTTAGTTGTCCTTGAAGAACTTGGTTGTGGATTAGTTTTATTTGGAGGATTTGTGTTGGTCAATAATTCCTTTTTCTTGAGGATTTTCTCTAATCTCTCCATGCTTGATTGTATTTGATCTAGGAGGATCTAGGAACGCTCATAGAGGTATAGGAGGATCCATAAATGCTCAAAATTAAAATATCCAAAATTCTCTCGAAAATGCCATCAATGTGTAGAGCTCGACAATAGCTTTCCAATGGGGAAAAAAACACCTCAAATGAAGTTCATATGAAAAAGATATGCCTGGTCAAAGTTCAAGTCAAGTAGGTCAAAATTCAAAGTCAAAGGGGTCAACGTGACATCACCACTGCAATGGTGACATGTGGCATGACCTTACAACCGTATGATGATGACATGGCCACACCCCAAGTTTCCACGTGGCATGATCGTACACTGACTGGGCATGTGTGTTGGCATCCATACATCCAGGTGGACTAATCATTCATTGACACATGGCACAAGGGAGAAAATGAGAGGTCGCCACATAGAAAACTCCCATTGGTCGTTAATGGTCAAGGTTTATTAAAATTATGGAGTCGACGGGGGTTGAACCCATGACCTCCATAAACCTTACCAAACCTCCGTTACCAATGTGCCATACAAATGTTACTTAACCTCAAAGGGAACCATATTTATTTAAAGTGATGTATTGCAATGAATGGTGCAAAAAATAGTCGAGGGCCTAATCCACCGACCCATATTTCCATTGATATATCATATGACCGTAATCGTAATCCCTCAGAGAGAGTTTAAACCATGTCACATAAACAAACCACCATATATTCCGTGAAAGGTTTAAACTATATGCTCTATATAAATAATAGACCACCATATGTTATAACCAAAAATGATTTTCACGGAAGATCGAACCTGTGACCTCATCCATGCTAACCAATTTCCTTAATCATCGTGCCAAAGGCACCTTGTGTTAAGGCATGCCCACAACATTATCTTTAATGCAAACCACAAAATCTGGAGACGAGTGAAGGGCCCACAACCTATATAAGGGGTGCAATTTCCCATGTCTGCACACATATTGAGGGTGCAGATCTCAATATGGCACAAATACCGAGGAGGAGGTACTATACGGATGCATAGATTTATGTGCTAAGAAGAGGCCAAGTATGGTGTGTCTCGATATGCGTTCCATGAGTATAATGACTATACCTAGGCAACTTTATACTCATTTTCAATTGTTTTTCACGAGGAGTATGAATTTGAGGTATATTTTATGATCACAGGTCATTTGTAAAAATCTTAGTCCATATTTCCATAAATGAGCACCATAGTGCATTGTTTGACGTGTAAAGAGGGTGTAATTGAGCGAGATTGGAATTTGGTCGACTTTATACTCAAATTTCTCATAATTTTGCAAGGATTCTAATGGTGAACTCATTTTCTTGTTTTGAGTAGTGGAATTAAAGAGAGTCCATTAAATTGGCTTTTTGTAAGCCCATGTTGTAATGTAATTTGGTATTTAGAGACGATGAAGAACAATCATATTATCTAAAAGTATTTGAAGATGAAGTGATTATGTGATCCATATATGTAATTTAAGTTCTTTTATTTTTTGTTGTGCCATCTCATAAATCTACAAATTAATCACCAGTTTATGAGTTTTGGATAAAGGGCACATCATCATTTTTCTGCAAATCACCTTAATACGATCAAGAATTAATTATGAATCAAGTTAGATGCTATATGTATATTTTAAAGGAATAAGTGGTATCTAGGATTTTTGGATCAAGTTGGTATCAGAGCTAGTTTTGACGTGTATTTGTAAGTTGTTGATATGATGATATTCAAGACTCAAGTTGGTGAAGATTTTGAAGACTCTTATCAAGAGGAAAAAATGAGTAAAGTTCTCATGAAGTTGAGGCTGCAGAAGAATATTGATCAACAGATCCAGAAGGAGAATTTTTGAGTTAAGGATGCAGTTGCAAACTCTTGAGGAAGAGAAGAAAAAGATACAATATCGACCGATATGTCATGAGGAATTCCATAAGGGTATTTTTCATGAGTTGGAAAGAAAGATGCAGACCAAGTATCAAATATTGGTACCATCAACATCAATCTATGAATATTGGCAGGGTGAGAATGTCAAGTCTCCAATGTAAAAGGGACTACCTCTTTCAAAAGGAATGAACGAGAAAGAGGAATCCTCATATTATTATTTTTCCCAGCAAGATGGAGAATGATAGAGGATAGCTTAAGCAAGGAGAACTTCAGATGAAGAGGCCCTTCATAAATAGTTAGTCTTACCTTCCATTCCAAAGAAAGGTAACATGTGTAAGACATCTCCAGAGAAAGATGTGCATGCTAAAAGGTAAATGAAGATATTTTCCACTGATAAGAATGGTAAATGGTCTATGTATCCATGTGCTTCATGTGGAACGAGTAACCATGATATGGAGAAATGTCGAAGAAGAAATTCTATGCAAGTAAATCCCTCCAAGAAGAAGGCTAAAGGTAAAGATCATTTCTAAAAGCAAAGGAAAAGGGGGAATGATAAGAAGGGATCATGGTTCCAATATGGGAACAAGAAACTTTGCTCTTATTGTGGTAAGAGTGGGCATCAGATTGAGAAGTGTTGGACACTTTACCCCCACTTATGTCCGAAGCAGAACCAGAAATATGTAAAGGTACTTGCAAGAAGACAAGCAATAGCTCTAGATGAAGTTAATGATCTTGCTAAAATATTTGAGAAAGAATACTTCCTAATGGT
>ML792987.1:429725-448844 GCA_009831015.1 Picea engelmannii | reverse complement strand
ACCATCTACGGTTATCTCGCCAGAAGAAAAGCTGTGAAATAATTGTGAGTCAGGGATGGTGCTACTTTTGAAAAGAAAATTCTAGTATCAACCAGAGAACAACCTGCTAGTAACCACAGCAACAAGAACTTAAGCATCTATTCGTAAGAGTATCTATTTACAATTTCTTTCCTCATAAAACCGATTCTTTTATCATTATATTTCACAAGATCTTCAACCCTGTTTTGTTGATTGTGTTTCAGTGTGTTTTTATTTTTTTCTATGAATATGGTTTTAAAGAAAGTTGAAGTGTTATAAAGGTGTTCACTAGATTTGTACTAATAATCATATAAGGACTAAACCCTACAATGACTAATTACCGTACTACTTAAAACTATAGAACTAAAGACTATAACACTATAGATTACAATTATTTCTATAGCAATTTTTAAATCTATAAAATATATATGAATTGACATAGTAATATTGGATTATGTGATGGGCTTGCAAAAAAAATTAATTTGACGACTTACTTTTTCCATATTAAAAAGGAAAATGCACACATAATAAGATTCATTGTTAGTATCATCTTAATAAAATGTTTTTCGAGCACAAAAACAAAATTCTAAAAAATCACAAGTAATCACTTACTCTCTTAAGGTTCAATAGACCAATTTGGTCTTAGTGGACGTTAATCATCATCATCATAAAGATATGATATTATTATTATTTCTCAAAACATAAAATAATATTCCTATTACCTTCAAATCAATATACAATATACAAATATATTCTTGGAATTAGATCCAATTAATTCTAAATCCAGACAAAGAAATTGAGAGAATATCTGAACAATCTCCAACTAGTTCTAACAAACCTAAACCAAATAGTAATCATGGTTTTTTGCCATTATTCTCCAACACTCCCACTTAATGGAGAAATGTGATTTTTACAATACACAATAATAATAAACACTCACAATCTGTCTCACATGATTTTCATCAACACTTACATCGACCTCAGAACTTCATAGACACCACTCTTTTTCTCCCATCATCTTTGAGCTACCAATTCATCCATCACAGATACAATTGCTTCATATCATTAATAACATATTTGTAGGATCAACAATTCATGACTACCCCAAAGAATAGTCTAGACACTTAGTCATCTATTGATTTACTTCCATCTGTGAAATAGACAACAAACTATGTATTTGACAGTTATCTAGGTAAGCAATCTAACTACTGAATGTACTCAGTGATTGACCATACAAAACGACCTTTTCACATACAAAATCTCACAAACACACATAGAAAACTTGTAATTGTTGTTCTTGAAGCCTCAAGCACAACAAGATCCACCAACATATAATAGACCCTAATCATAATCAAACTAGTGAAATGTTCTTGTGCCCCCAAAAACTCAAGAACCACTAATTTAAATTATTATACTCTATTCTTATAAATGATTCTTCATCAATAAATTTCACAAATATATTACAAATAATTAAGGAAAAACCTTCTCATAAAATTTAATATCCCCCCTCCCCATTTTTTTTTTCCAAAAACAAAGGGTTGCCCATGCCTTTCGTTGGGCTTATATCTTCATATGAGTAACTCACATGAACTCTTCGACGTGTAGGTTGTGTTCAAGAAAACGACGACTCCACAAATGGAGTACATACTAACAACATATTCAACGTCGACTTCTCGTTCAAATGACAACAATATTCTCTTTAGTTTGGCACAGGTTCTCTGTTACAAAGTTCGTGACTATGTACTCTGACTACAGATCGTGAATAGAGCATGGGTCCTTCAACAGATGAATACATGTGGGCAACTTTCCTCACACGACCCTCACTCTAATCATCAACGATCAAGTGATTCTTACACAAGTGAATATGTGGTTTTCTATTCGTCCACAAAACACACAGAAACAGGGAATTCAAAACAATATATTCTCACCCTCTAATCTAATTCTACATCTACAATAGATTTGTCTTGCATCTATCTCATCTTCCTTGGCTCTCCCACATCTAGAGCAGATTTGTCTCACATCTATCTCATCTTCCTTGGCTCTTCCATGGGGAGGAGTTAAGCCAAGATAAGCTCTAATACCAAATTAAAATTTGTGAGAGTTGATATTGCACAAATTACACACACAAAATAATATTCTTATTACTTTCAAATTAATATACAATATAAAAATATATAGTTGGAGTGAGATTCAATTAATTCCAATTAATTTTAAATTTAGACAAAGAAGTTCAGAGAATATCTAAACAATCTCCAACTAGTTCTAACAAACCCAAACCAAATACTAATCATAACATTTCTCTATTATTCTCCAACAACACCTTCCTTATTTAAGAGTGTAAAAGCAACCTTCAAGATATTATTTCTCAAAACATAATAAGTGATTTGCTCAAAATGTGATAGGTGATTATATAAAAAGGCCTATAATATATATGCACAAAACATGATAAGTTAGCATAATTTACTAATTGAAATGAAAGCATACGAAGTTGTAAGGTCAACCTTCAAAATATTATTTCATAAAAAATGATAAGTGATTTGCTCAAAATGTGATAGGTGATTATATAAAAAGGCCTATAATATGTATGCACATCCATTTAGCATAATTTACTAATTGAAATGCAAGCATATATGAAGGTACAAGGGTTTAAATTCGAATTATTTTAATTTTGAATTTATTATATAAAATTTTATTTTTTAATTATTTTTATAAGCAAACTCCTCATTGTAGAATGTAATTTTTTAATTAACTCTTTTTTTAAGAGTTTTTGGGTTCTTTCATAAAATAATTATAAGCAAATTCTTATTTTTCCTATTTTATATAATGTAATTCTTTAAATAACTTTTGTTCAGGGGAGTTTTCAAGTTGTTTGACGAAATACTTATAAAGTGAAGAGTTTATTGAAGAAGGGATTAACACATATAATATTTAAAATATAAATTATTGATAATGAATTTATATTGAATGATGTTATAAATTTTCATTATATATTGAATTGAATGATGATATAAATTATTATTATAAATAATTATTGACAATAAATTTAATTTATATTGAATGTTGCATATTAGATTATGAAAATTATATTTTATTTTTAAAAACCTTTTTTTTTATATATAATGAATTTCAAATTTTAAGTGAACTTCAAATTTTAATACAGGGTGAGTGTAAGAAGTTTGTGGTCCAAAAAGTGACAAGATCATGAACAAGAACATGCACTAGCAAGAACGCCAAAACATACACATTACTACAGCTATAGGTTTGAATGTGTGCATGTTTTTATTGATGTTTTTTAATAAACGACCAGAGAGCGATTTTGTGCATATTGTGCACAAAATCGCGCTCGTGTTTCTTATTGGGAAAATAGAGTGAAGAGAGGAGGAAAAAAGGGACGATCTTGCCACCGCCATAGCCACTGTGTGTCCAAGTATGTTACATTTATCTTAGCTTTAATCCAATTTATTTTTCTCCCAATATTCTAAATTGAAAAAAAAATTGTAATTTAGTATTTTAAATAAAAAATGAAACTAATTTACATGCCATGGATGTTAAATTGCAGCTTATGCAATACAATGGAACCCCAAGAAAATTTAAACCCCTCACAAGAAAACCAAGATAATCAAAACCCCAACCCACCACCACCACCACACAATGCAAACAATGAAATTGATGAGGGATTGGTGATATTAAGAAATCTTGAGGAATAGTTAAGGGAGACTAGAGAACCTAACAGATTCGTATAACTTCCCTATGGTTTATGTTTCCCCCCATTAGTTTTTTTCCTTCAAATTCCTCTTCAGGTTCAACAAGGAAATGTGCAACTCGACTTAAGGGTCCTGGAACTTCTTGCAGAGAAGTTTCGATGATGTTGTCTACGAAGTCTACGTCAAAATAACAATTTGTCTTAGGAATTTCTACAAGGGTTTCTTTTCTCCTAGGAAGCTCAGAGGATATTGGTAACTTGCCAAGCAGTTTTGCATAAGCATGTGTAATCCTATGGGTTTCAGAAAGCTCTTCTTGTAGTATACAAAACCAAGTCTCAGAGTAATTTTTTGGGCTGGTAGAGGCACTTCCAAAATTAGGTATTGAGTCTTCGTAGGTAATTTATTGTTCAAATTCAACTCGAGGAAACAAAGGAGTGAGATTATTCCTTGAAGACTGATTTTGCATGTGTAAATCATTTATATAAGCCATATAATATGACCCTCCTTCTAGAGCCAATTCTATTGACGGGTCCAATTTTTCCCGACAACAACAAGGGGTACTCCCTGGTACATGGTCCCAACTAGATTGTGCATCGTTTGGGTTAAGAGTCCCATCCAAAATTTGGCTCGACTACTATTGTTACTGTTTTTAGGGTTTTGGCCAGTTGTGGACAAGTTTGTCGATGAGGGTGGATGATGAGTGGATATGTAATACAAAGATGTAGATGAAGGCTATGTATGAAATGAAAAATAATCTATTACTAATCTAATTTAACATATCCTATCTAGGATCAAACTAAAGTAACTGATGAGTTGAAAATGGAACCGAATCATGCATAAACTCCTACACAAATAGTTGGAATAGAAGAACAGAATAAAAAACAAGCACATACACATACATATAACCAGATTAGTCCATATTGCAACAATGCACACATTAACAACTCAACAAGCTCAAGGCATAAAAAATATTTGAAGAAATACTTAAAACTATAAAATATCACAGATTGCATAAGAATTAATCCATAAACAAACTAGCATTCTTAAAGTCCATATGAAAAACATTCATCCTTACTTAAAATAATTCACTGCTTATATTTGCTTCACACACAAAAGATTTGTTTCTTCAAAAGTTGTCCCCGAGGGATTCTCCTTATTAGTAATTTCAGTAATAAGACATGAAAACTCCAAAGCAATGCTTCAATTTTAGTTGACACTGTGTTCCCAAAATAGTTCAGAAATAGACAATGTTTGAAGAGTCAAAAGCCCCTCTCAAATGTGCTTCTATTCCTCTTTATACAAATTTTAATAACTCATATATGACTCTTCATCTTCTTCTTGAAGAAGCGGTTACAAAAATGGTTCAACTTCTTATTCCTAGAGACAAGTGTACTAATAATACAAAATTTATTTTTGTTAAGAAAAAGACAAAACAAAAGGAAGGTATTGTGCCTTTCTTCAAGGATTTTTGTTCCTAAGGTATGTTGTCCAAACTTACAACAGGTCATGCATGGATTCAATCCTTCTGTGAGTCAGTTGCTCCAACATTGTGTTATTTATTGCAACACTATCTTTTAGAGTACTCATGTCTTTAGTCAATGTTTTCATGAAGGCATGTATCATAGTATGCAACTTAACTGGGTGTAAAAGGTGTTGATCTATGAGTTCTGTGGAGACGGAGGTGGTGGCTTCAACTACTTCCCTTATTTGATACATGTTGTTGTTTACTTTGTCTACCAGTTCTTTTGACACCAGGTTCTTCCTGAGTTCATCTAGCTTTGGCAATTATCTTCTTTTGATAAATTCTTGTGTTTCTTTATGGATCCTTGAGCATACCGCCATAGATCTGGTGACTTCCTTATTATCTTTATTTCCTAGATGTTGTCAATGGTCCAGTGCATGCAAATCTATATTTCTTTTCATCTTTGACGATCGATATAACTTAGGTGGTGCATGTTGGCCCTTGACCAAGTTTTGGGAGATCCTTGGTCAAGTTGACCTATTTTGGAACTTCGATAGCCTGTCGAAGATGGAGCGCAAAACAAAGCAGAGATCACGGGATCTCGACCCCTTTTTGGGTCCTTTTTGGGATTTGAGAATATGTAATGGGTATGGGATGTCGGCCCATGGGTTTACCCATGTTTAGGCCTATTTTGTAAAGTATAAATAAGTATCTAGGTGACATAAGTAGCATGCCCGATAAGCTAAGTGCAAGTATGGTTTGTAGATGCTCTGTGCATATTGTGAGAAACTTGTAGAGCTAAGTGCAAGTGGTTGTAACAGATTGTGAAAGGCTTTGTGCTAGACCTAGCTCATGGAAGGAGGATCTGGCGAGGTGCGCACAGATCTCTTGTCCTATGCGGAGTAGGGTTTTTGTGCCTTTGTGCATGTAGATGACTGATTGAACCTAATAAAGAAGAAGATTTGGTGGACGTAGCCCCAGGGTGGGGGTGAACCACGTAAATAATGTGTTATTCTGCTCTGTGCAATGTTCTCATGTGTTTATGTCTTTATTTGCTAAGTGTTTTGATATAGATGGATAGATTTGTTTGTGCTTTGTGCTTATGATGAATCTGAATGCTAGATCTGACATAGGTGAATGTGATTAGTGCTTGAATATGCTAGATCTGATCCATCTGTTTATGCTAAGTGCTTAGATACATTAGATCAGGGTGAATGTTGTGATGCTCTGTTTTATCTGCGAAGTATATATTGGTTAAATAATTATGAACTAATGGTGCTAAGTGATCTATTAAGTATTATAATCACAGATCGATGTCCCAGTTAAGGTTGTAGACACCTGATTCTTGCAACCACCCCTGCCTCTACCTCGGGTGAGAATTTATCTGCTTCGCAGGTGTTGCTGAAAGGGCCGGTAGTTAGGGTTTTGTTGGTGCGTTGTTGTAGCGTTGAACCCTGGGTCTACCCCTGTGCCAAAAAATGGTTCCGTTGACGAGACCTGAAACTGTGATTGCTGGGAACTGAGGAAGAAGAAGCTTTGTGCAAAGATCCAACCTGAAATTGTGAAAGCTTTGTGCGTAGATCTGTTGCTCTAGTGCACAACACTCTACTTAGTTTGACAAGCTTTGTGCTAAGGAAAATAAGTCCGATCGAAAGAAAAGAGGTAAGATCTGAAAGTTCTAT
Source organism: Picea engelmannii (assembly GCA_009831015.1). Lineage (NCBI taxonomy): Eukaryota > Viridiplantae > Streptophyta > Pinopsida > Pinales > Pinaceae > Picea > Picea engelmannii. The sequence goes on along the minus strand of ML792987.1, from coordinate 441,978 downwards.
GTTCTGATAAAGGTAAGAATATTGAAAAGTTCTAGATCCTAAAGCTTTATGCTCTGTAGAAGTAAGATAAGTGGAAATTTTTGTTTCAACAATATGGATCTAGGTATGTTTGATAGATTCTATCCTAGCTTGAAAACTAGGGTATTAATAGATGAAAGAAGATTTGATATAAGTAGATCTGATAAGAATAGTGAAAAATATGTTATACCTATGCATAAGAAGAATGTTTGGACTAATAAGTGTATGCAGGATCCTAGAAAGAAATGTTTGCAGGTTAGCTACCATGATCCTAGCACGTAGTACAGGAAAGGCCGGGGATCATTTAAAAGAAAGAGAGAATTAACCCTTTATTACAGTTGCAGAAGACCGAGACATCTCGCTAAGAAATGCCCTGGGAGAACACCCAGTTGTCTTTGTTGCAAAGCTATGGACCATGAAGTATTGGATTTCCCTAGAATGATTGCTAAGGTTGAAAGAATAAATATGAACCAAGAAAACCCTAAGGCAGATCCATAAACTAAGTTTATAACAGAATCCCAGAAAGTATTAGAGAAAGTATTGCTACAAATGAAAGAAACCCTGAATGACCACCATCATGTCAGATTATCAGAGATCTTCAAAGAAAAAGAATGCCTTGAAGCAAGAATAGGAGACTTCGACATTGATTGTGTTCTAGATGAGGAAACACTGGTGAATATCATGACAGAGAGAACCTGGGAAGCTATGGGAGGCCTGCTATGATTCCTTCATTAGGAGGAATAGGACTATTCAAAGGAAAGATGATAAACCTATGTGGAAAGCTCACCCGAATACCTATGAATGCCAATGGAACTTCGGCAAAGGAAGATTTTGAGATTATTAAATTTATTGAGGACAGTGCCCCATTTACCATGCTACTAGGAAAACCTTGGATTGAAAGAGATCAGGCCAGAAGGTAAGAAGAAAAAGAATTTTTAGAGCAGAAGAAACAAGAGTTAAAAGAATTCATGACTAGAAGGATTGCACACTTGATTGAAGAACAAAAGAATAGATCGAAGCTATTTAACAACAAAGACTTGGATGTAGAAGTTGCAAGAACACTAGAAGACCTACAAAAGACTGAAATATCTATCCCGGATAAAGAAATAATATTATCCTTGAAAGAATCTCAACAATGCAAAGTAACTATGCCAAAAGAAGATAAGAATTAGAACGAAAAAAGGCATACCGAGACGAAGCTCACTAGGAAGAAGGCTAGAAAGCTAAGTAAGAAGAGAACTAAGTTCGACAAGTCGTAGAAGGTTCCAGAGGGAACCTCACAAAAGGAAAATATGCAAAATTGGAACTTCGTTGGGATATCAGAACAACGACACATGGCACTTCGCCATGGAGAAACAATATAGCCGTTGGGGACATTATAATCGTTAGACCAATGCTCTGAATGGGTAGAAAGACATTTATGGTTAGACAACTCACCATCCGACCGTTGGGACCGTGCCATAACAGATAGAACAAAGTTAATGAAGGCTTCATACTCGTTGCAAGCGACCCGTTGTCGAGTTACCTATTTATCCCATTGTGCCATGCACCGAGAACACTTTTGCCAACTGAGAGTTTGAGCCCGCAGACTAAGTTGATTTTTCACAGTGATCATCGCGCTCTTTCTCTCTATCCCATTAATGTGTCTAAGTTACCCTTCGAACCCGAGATTGTTAACCCTGAGCGTGTATTTCGATCGAATTGGGCACTGCAGAGAAAGATGTTGAAGAAGTTCTGATCGACCTCATGAATGAAAGAGTCATGTCGATGTCTACAGGTGTACAAGCATCGTCGATGAGAGGAATTCTAGCCTCTCTGTCCACTGCTCACGAAGCCGTACCATCCCGACCATCAGATGAAAAGAGAACCAAGCATAGGGATGATCTAACGAATGCCAAATTGATCTTGACCATATTACCCACCTATATTCCACCTCTGAGTGGCGCAGTAAATCGAGACAACGTGCCCAGAGATTTCAAATACACCTTGGTTACAACGTACCTCCCGAAGGGGATACACGCAGTTCAAGCAGACCAAGATAAGATTACAGCGTTGAAGTTTAGTGACTTCAACCTCGAAGATCGCAAAGTCTATAACATGCTCGCCCCACATAAGTACCTGACTAGAACTAAGGGGAAGAATTGGAAGATAATTCCCCAGTCGTGGACTATGAACCTCGCACAATCCATCCTACTGAATGTCATGAAGATTCCCCACTTCGGAAGACACCAGGAGGTGAATGCATGTTTCAAGCTGCTGTTGTCTTGTTACCATGGTGGCTATTTGTGGCTAAATCGTCGTATAACAGTTGATCCAACGTTGATCAATCAAATCATGGGCTTGAGTATGCAAGGACCTGATCCACAAGAGTTTTACCCCGAAAAAGCCATGGATCACGCTCTAGCACAGAAGATCAAGGACACTTATGGAAATGTCAAGAAGGGAATGCGAGGCTACAAGGTAGCTTCTATCTAGAGTGGTGCAGTGTGCCTCGCCTGTTAGCTAATTGTAGGGAAGTTAGTACGAAATAACCGACTTACCCAAGTCAACGGTTTTGTATTCGACCTCGCAGGGAAGTGCGCGAAAGGCCTTCAGATAAACTGGGCAAAGTACCTAGTGAAACAGTTGGAAATCTACTGTAGAGAAGCATCGGATTAAGGATATGAATTTCATTTCAGCTGGGTCTTGATCCTTATAGCTTTTATTTCCTGGGATATGCCGGAAGGTACGACCTTCCCGGACATCGAGCCATTTGAACCACTGGCCGCAAAGTTCAGTACACTGTGGTATTCAAGCGACATGAATAAATAGTGGCAGTCAAATGTTATTTTTCATACCTACTACAATCAGCTAAAGATAGCCATACAGTTCGAGCCTCACATGACTTCGAACACTCTACACCGGTTCTGGTCCTTGATGAAGTTCAACGCAGATCGACATTTTATTTACATCACAGTGCGCACCGATGAACACAAGCAACAACTTCAATCCTACTATAAGATGACGAAGGAGGACTTGGAGGAGATAACTAAGGACTGGTTGGTGGACCTCCTTATCCTAGTAGACCCTGCGGAGATATCCGACGTCGACAACCCAAAAACTGCGCAGGATACACCTGCACCTAGTAGGACAAAGAAGACCGAAGAGGTCCAAGAATTAGACATTGCATCTGTGAAGACTGCTTCCATATCACCAGAGCGAGGAGGTGATGGCAAAGAGTTGAATGAAAAAGAGGTTGAATAGAAGCAAGGAGATGAGGTTGATCCCCTGAAGAAGAGGAAAGGTTCGCCTCTGAAACCTTCCTCCTAGAAGAAATTGAAGGCCACCATGACCAAGATGCAGACTGTCCTCACCTCCGATGACTTTGACTTCCTCATAGCAACCTTGCAAGATGCTTCGCTGGAAATAACAGAGAAACAAGAAGCAAAGAAAGAGGAGATGTATGATCAAATTGAGACTAAACTCCAAGGGGTACAACAGGCCCTATAGTCCAGCCACGCAGTCTCCACTACGCCAGGAGAACCAAAATTGGGAGATGAGCCAACTCAACTCCACCGCCTAGTTGATACAGTCGAAGCTCGCCTTCGACGAGAACAGGAAGAAAAAGAGCAAGCCACCCAGGCTTTGACACAAGTACAAGGAGTATTCGTAGAGCAACACAGTGCTACAGAACAGGAAAATCTTTCTCTCCAAGTGAATTTTGATGAAGAAAAAGCACTACTACAGCAAGAAAAGGAACAATTTCTCATGGAGTAGCTCGAAGTAAAAGAAGCGGTCAACAACGCATTTTGCTCTGTGATAGTCTTATAAATCAAGGTAGAAGACCGAGTTACATAGTTGGTGAACCATCTCGCAGAAGCCATCCAACAACTACAACAACACATAGAAGATTTGGAGCTACACACTATACCTAAGACCCCACAAGATGTAAGAGACCAAAGAGAAGCAACCGCCCGGAGCGCAGTTGAAAGGCTAAAGGATATTAATATGGAATTTAAGAAACTCACTGATCATAGTGCCCAAAACTATGAACAAATCATGGAGAACCCATAATTGAAGGCATTGGAGTCGTAGCTCCAAGAGGCAAAGTATCAAGCCGAAAATATATAGGCGGAGTTGAATCCCCTGTCAGCTGTGGAAAGAATGAAGCAATCCCAAGAGCAGCGGACTGCCCAACAACAAATCCACACTATCCAGAGTAGAGTTATGGAGGTAAATCAGAGGCTCCAACCTGTACAATACAAGGACTACTAATTGTTTACAGAGGTAGAAGGCCAAGGAGTAGAGCTACAACAGGTTGTCACTACAACTGAACAATGTCTAGAGGGACCTATCAACGATGCAGTCATCCAAGAGTTTGTTGAACATGAGGCCATAGCACAACAACAAGTCGAAGTAGCTCGAGCCAATATTGAGGCATTTGAAGCAGACCTAGTTAGACTAGAGTGACTCAGGACGAGTCACAGGTGAGTGTTGGGGGCCTGTTGGCCCTTGACCAAGTTTTGGGAGATCCTTGGTCAAGTTGACCTATTTTGGAACTTCGACAGTCTATCGAAGGCGGAGTGCAAGATGAAGCAGATATCATGGGATCTCGGCCCCTTTTTGGGTCCTTTTTGGGATTTGGGAATATGTAATGGGTATGGGATGTCAGCCCATGGGTTTACCCATGTTTAGGCCTATTTTTTAAAGTATAAATAAGTAGCTAGGTGACATAAGTAGCATGCCCGATAAGCTAAGTGCAAGTGGTTGTAACAGACTGTGAAAGGCTTTGTGCTAGACCTAGCTCGGGGAAGGAGGATCTGGCGAGGTGCACGCAGATCTCTTGTCCTATGCAGAGTAGGGTTTTTGTGGCTTTGTGCATGTAGATGACTGATTGAAGCTAATAAAGAAGAAGAGTTGGTGGATGTAGCCCCAGGGTGGGGGTGAACCACATAAATGTTGTGTTATTCAACTCTGTGCAATGTTCTCATGTGTTTATGTCTTTATTTTCTAAGTGTTTTGATATAGATGGATATATTTGTTTGTGCTTTGTGCTTATGATGAATCTAGATGCTAGATCTGACATAGGTGAATGTGCTTAGTGCTTGAATATGCTAGATATGATGCATCTATTTATGCTAAGCGCTTAGATACATTAGATCAGAGTGAATGCTGCGATGCTCTGTTTTATCTGCGAAGTAGATATTGGTTAAATAATGATGAACTAACGGTGCTAAGTGATCTATTAAGTATTATAATCACAGATCAGTTTCCAAGCTAAGGTTCCAGACACCTGAGTCCTGAAACCACCCCTGCCTCTACCTCGGGTGAGACTTCATTTGCTTCGCAGGTGTTGCTGAAAGGGCCAGTAGTTAGGGTTTTGTTGGTGCATTGTTGTAGTGTTGAACCCTGGGTTTTCCCTTGTGCCAACAATGCATCTAGATTTTCCTCCATCCATATGTCTATGTCATTTATGCCTTTGAGAATGATGCTATGCTATGTTAGCTTCACTTGTATCTAGTTTTTTTGATCAATGATTATTCCAGCTACATTTTTGAAGAGGTGTAGGCGAGCGTACATATTAATGATGGCTCCTTCAAATTCGTTCCTGACTTTCTCAGTGCTGATTTTGAAGCTTTGAAGGATTCTTTCATCAATCTTGACCTGATGAATTTTTTCTTCCAACTCTTTGATCCTTACATCTTTCTCTTTATTTTGCTGGCACAATCTTTGTATGTTTTCTACATTGGAATTCATAAACACGGAACCGATTGTAGCTATTGATACATGATCTTCTCTAACATCTCTCATTACGGGAACATGGGTGACAATCGAGATCAATGCTCCTTCTGTTACCAACACTTTATTCACCTTCTCCTATACAGTCTTACCTGTCTTGTTTTCATAGGTGAAGCTTCTTAGGTTCAATACTTTGCTCATTTGAAATGGTCCCCAAATCCCAAGTTTGTCGTGGCTTGATAGATCTGTTTCTACACCATCGGTAGATGTTTTTGGAATGTTTGTTTCCATGGGATGTGTGATGTGTGTCCCCCCCTTTGTCTTGTCTTCCATGTCTTTATGTTTCCTTTCTTTTTCAGTAACTTTGTTCATTGCCTCTTTAGCTTCCTTTTCTGATTTTTCTGCTACTACTTTTGCTACTATTTCCTTTTATTTGGCCTCTCACTCCGTTGTGGATTTTTCCTCCACTTCAACTTTAGCTTTGGCCTTGTCGGCCTCAATATTTCGCTTCTTCTTTTCCACATCATTTTTATTTTATAAAAATTTCTCTTTGTCTCTTCTCTTTTATCAACCGATACTTCTTCTTCTTCTTCAGTAGATCCTAAGTGTGTTGAAATGGAAATGGGGGAAGCTTCCTCAACTTCTTTTTGCTATGCCTTTTTCTTGGCTTATTCTCTCACTTTTTCTTCATCTGAAACCCTTCCTCTCAACTGACCTCACCTATTGAAGATGATATCATCATATGTCTGGGTGTTCTGGTGTACTTATTTCTCCTCCCAAATATCCTTGGTATACTCCCAAGGTAGACCGATCTTGTTGAAATGCTCTCTAACAGTAATTTTGGGATCATGTCTCTTGTATTTCTCTTCCTCGAAGTGATAGGACATGAGGGTTTTTACTTTTTCTTGGGCCTTCTTAGTGTTTTTAAAGATATAATTTCCCACATAGAATGGAATTGGAGGCAAAATTTCTTTCTTTATTTGGTATACAATCACCCCAACTCCATGTGTGATGGTTTGATACACCACTTCTTGGAGCACAAGTTTTTCGGGCACAAACAAGGGAAGAAAATGGGGTGTTTTCATGGAACCATATATTCTTATATAAGTACTGTTCTCCATGAGGTACCAATCCCATATTCTCCTTATAAATTCCATGGCTTTGTCATTCATGCATGGAGGAGGGGTGCAGAAGATGAACTCATATAATGGAGCTAGGAAGTGCTTGCATATCCTTTGAAACTCCAAACAATATTTGTGTTCCCAGAGAATTTTACAATATATATGGATTGCAAGGTCGAATGGTAGCCAACTCCACCCCATATCATGGTACTTGTGAGTTGTGCACATGATTTCCAAGAGGTATGAGGACATATGGAAGCTCAGGAACGTTCCGGGTTGGACTTGATTAAACGTGGATATAGTTGCAATGAGGTTCTCAGATAGGATCTTATCCCAATTGAATGATGTCCTTACATCTACGTAGTAGTATATTAGATGCATATAGGGTAGGGTTAATTGTGTTGTGTCATATTCCCCATACAATACGCACATCATGGCTACCAAGTACTGGTAGGGTCTTCTCAAGGAACTCACGGGGTATCCAATTTTAGGTCTGTACTTAAATTTCTTATCTTCCCTATACCACTTGGGGAACATGTCCTTAGGTGTGTACTCGAATTCACTAAGGAGTTTAATATCCATCCGTTTGATCCCCTCTTCAATATGATATCACTTGGCCAAATTATCGGGTCTAAATGAACCTATGGGTTAATTCCTTGCATTGCAGATGTATCTGTTGCTTACATCAGTGTTATTTAGAATCCATGTGATGGAATCCACGCAAGGGAATACTTTTGGGTGTCCTACTACTATGAAGATACCATATTTCTTGAATACTTGAAGCTCATCTGTATCTTCAACTTCAACAAAGAAATTAGATTTTTGAACATATAATATATTTCTACCCATTTCAATGTTTCTTCATCCTTCTCTAGAAATACTGATATATCATCATGCATGGATCTGAGGATTTATGACTCAGATTCTTCTTTTTGTCCACTACCATAGATCTTATCTCCAGATACCTTGCTTACGGTTTTCTTTTAAGGTGACATGCTTGAACCTACCATAAAAAAAATCGAGTTCAATGCACACATCAAGATAAACCATACAATTCAATGCAACTAACGAGTTTGAAATACTAGAAGAACCATTGGGACCATTTTTGGAAAGAGAGATATCATCCAAGGATGTCAAAGTGATGGTAGACATGCTTGAGAAGCTTAGTGAAAAATTTGGGGAGCAAAGGGTGGGAACTGAGCTTAAAAAGAAAAATTGGAGGTCCAGAGATTAACTCCTCTTATGAAAATCAGAGGAGTTCATGTTAAGTGTTATGAGGTGCATTAGTCTCGATCGACAGAGTTAGTAATAACTCTTCCAATGCAAATTGGAGGATTTAACCTTAAATTCTCCAATACACAGGTGAAGTTGCTTGAAAAGGTTCTGATCGACTAAGTTAGTAACAAATCCTCTGATTCACAACTCTAACTACTCTGATAACACATCATAGGAGTTAACTTGTGCACTTTCGAGTAGTATGGTGATTGATAGAGTTAGTTGAAACTCCTCCGATCATATTGAAGGATTTCATGGGAACTTCTCTGATATGATCGAAGGAGTTATTGTTAAGTGGCCCGAGTGATGATCGTAAGGTCAAAGGGGTTTCTTGGAACTCTTTCGATCTCATCAGAGAAGTTACCAAGATCTCTCCTAATGGAAAAACTATGGGGATGGTGATATTTCGATATGGACTAAGGGAACCTTATGCTAGGGTTGGGGTTTCGTGAATCTCTCATTTCCTTCAATGTTCTCCAAAGGAGTGGCTTAAAATATTAAAGGAAGGGAAATGAGAAGGGGTCCGTGAAAGTTCCGCTGAGATGTGAGCAGGAGGGTTAATCAAGGAAAGATGATTTCTATTTGGAGAGTGCGCTAAGGAAAGGATAGTGGGATAAACGAGGGATTGACATGACAAAGAAAAAATAAAATACGTATAAAAAATATTCAATAAGGAAACCCTAACCCTAGCAAGATAAATAGAGATGTCCATACGTACCTATTGAATTAATTCCATGTGGAGGATGGTGATAAGTCATGAACCAAGACGCGATGACTTGGTTTTCTCTAAGTCTAAAAGAAACTCCTCTCACCTCGTCTTCTTGAGACCTCGACTGTTTGTCATATATATANGTATGTATGTATGTATGTATGTATGTATGTATGTATGTATGTATGTATGTATGTATGTATGTATGTATGTATGTATGTATGTATGTATGTATGTATGTATGATCCTTTTGTATTAAATGTGTGGTTGGTAGGGTATTTGAGGTCAAAGTTATTAAAGGGAAGTTCTTTGATGAACATCATAGGACTTAGTGAGAAGTCCTCCGATGTGAATCAAAGAGATTCCCTTCAAGTCCTTCGACTACATCGACGAACTTGGAGGAAACTCTTTTGATGTGAATTGGAGGAGTTGGAACGAAATCCTCCTATTCACATCGAAAGATTTAGTTTCAATTCATGTCATAGGTGAGTGTATAGATGAAAAATTGAGGAACTCCTCCTATGTGAATCGAAGGAGTTAGAATTAAATTTTTCGATTTCTTGTAACTTGCTCAAAAATAAAAAATTTCAAGTACTTTTTTTTGTAGTTTCTTTCTTAAGGTGAACATGATTTCTTTAAGAGACTTGAGGTAAAGAGAGGTCAACAATCTCTTTCAAACATAAAAATGAGGGGCTCCATTTTCTAAAGAATATGCAAATATAGGCAAATCGAGGGTTGTAGTGCCTATCAAAACACATTACTTAATGGGAAAGGAGACAATAATTCATATAGATCATCAACCATTACAATATTTGCAATTACAGACCAAGCTACAACAATTATGACATTTCAAGGGGATGGGTTTCTTACCGCAGTTTCATCCGGTAATCAAGTATAATAAAGGTATTCATAATAAGGTTGCAGATATGTTGTCAAGACTAGTAATCATTGCATATACAATATTAAGGTATAATCCTTTATCTCATGAAACGTATTCTAACCAATATGCTAAGGATGATGATTTTAAATATGTATATGAAGCATTAACTCACAACAATCAACAGTTGGATTATTATGTGCATGACAATTTTTTATATCATCATGGAAAACTTTGTATACCTAGGGATGGAAGAGTAAAAGTAATTAGAGAAGATCATACAACTCTCATTTCTAGTCATTTCAAGGTTGATAAGACAATAGCACAGTTGCATAGGTATTGTTATTGGCCTTGAATGAACGAGATAGTTTCCAAGTATATAAAAGGGTGTGTTATGTGTGCCACAAGAAAGCCTAGAAACAAAAAGTTGGAGTTATATACACCACTTCCAATACCTTCTCAGCCATGGGAAAGTATCTCCATGGATGTTTTAGGGGGTTTTTCGATGTCTATGACAGGTCATGATTATTTATATGTCATTATGGATAGATTCAGTAAGATTGTGTATCTTAATGCCATGTAAGAAACAAGTCACAACTGAACATACAACACATATGTTATTTGCAAATGTTTGGGTTCATTTCGGTTTGCCTACATCTATTATATCATATCGAGATTCTCTTTTTTTGGGAAAGCTTTTTTCTCATTTATGGGAGCTCATGAACATTAATCTTAAGAAGATCACATCCTTTCATCCACAAACAAATGGACATGCATAGGTGGTAAACATAACATTGGTACATATGCTTTGAGGATACTGCAACAAGCATCCTAAGTTATGGGATGAGTAGTTTCCTTATGTATAACATGCCTATAATCATGCCATGCATTATTTTACTCATAAAAATCCTTTTGAATTATGTTTTGGGTACTTTCCTAAATCACCTGTGGAATTGGATCTTGGAGAAGCAAGTAAAGAGGATGGATAGGATGATACAGATAAAGATAAAAGGTTCATTCAAAAGATCCAACAATTACATCAATCAATACATGAACATTTGGAGTAAATCCAAGCTAAATACAAGGTGAGACATGACAAACATCGGTTTGATCATTAGTTCGAAGTCGGTGATCAAGTATCATTACATATCAGCAAGGACATAATGAAAGGTGAAGGTAAAAAGCTAATACCAATACGATATGATCCATTCAAGATCTCGGAGAAGATTAGTACTAATTCCTTTCATTTAGATATACCAACCTACATGAAAATGTATTCAATGGTAAATGTTGCGAATTTGAAGCTTTATGAGCCTCCTATGATTATGGATGAAGATGGAATTATTCAAGTTCTAACAATTAATGATTTTTCTCCATAGTATTTATACGAGCTACAGAAAGATGTTATTCTTAACAGAAGAATCATGACTTCACAGTGAGATGATGTGGAATATCTTCAAGTTGGTCTTAAAGGGGTAAAACCAAGCAAAGAAAAGTGGATGGAGATCGTAAGAGTGAGGGATATTGATGGGTGTTCTATATGCACTAAAAACCCTCAATTAAATTGTCAACCCAGGTTAAGTAAACTTAGAGTTGTGGCACTATATGTGCCAAGGAAGAAAGGCTAGAGGTAGTATAGTCTAATTAAATAAATGATCTATCGAAGGGATAATCTATTCAAGCAAAGACTATTAATGATCAAATCCTACTAAGAAACTTAAACTATTTACCCTAAGTAACTTTTGAACAATGGATCATTGGATAGTCCTAAGAAAGAAAATGAAAACCTTACTTTAAACAAATTAACTTAACCATTATAATGAGAAAAAACAAACTATCTATTTAATCTATCTAATGAGAAAATCAACAACAAACTAATCTAATTAATCTATTCAAATTCAATGAACAACAAGAAGTAAGCAAATAAACAAGCAAGCAACTACCCTATTAAAACAAGTAAATAAACAGAAACTACCCTATTAAAACAACTAAACAAGCAAGCAATTGACTAACTAACCTATGGTAACTTCTACAACAAGTGAACTAATCAAAATTACTCCATAAACAACTAATCAAACTAATAAGCAAGTGAACTCTATTCTTAAATTAAACTTCATAATTACTTCTAATTTACGAAAGGGAATCTTAATCTACTAAATTCAAAGCATCATGAAAATAAAATTAATCAACAACTATTCTTTAATCTACGATGAGAAAACTATTCTTTAATCTACCAAAGAAAGAAGACTATTCTCTAATTTACAAAAGAAAGGAAACTATCCTCTAATCTACAAAAGAAAGAAAACTCAAATATAGTGTTGATGGTTATGTCTCCAGTGTCTTATGATATCACGATGACATTTAACAATTAATGATAACTCAAGAGGATTAAACTTGTTGATTTGGTACCTGAGGAGGTGTTCCCCATGTGTTATTCCCTCTTAGCACATGTGGGAGAGACATTTGCCTTTGTCCTATGTACTTTATGTTCTATTTTGTACTTGACTTTGGTTAAAGTGCAAAATGTCACTTTTT
>ML792987.1:409678-421884 GCA_009831015.1 Picea engelmannii | reverse complement strand
ATCTCTCATCCTCAAGTTATACAGCTTCTTTCTCAGGAATAGTTTATTTACCAGGGACTTAGACTGATACAACTTCCCCAACTTTTCCCATAAATCCTTGGTTGTAGCTTCCTCTGACACATTCAGTAATACTGAATTGGAGATACACAATCGAATTGTGCTCTTTGCCTTCCAATCCGTCTTTTTCCAGTCATCTGCAAAAGTTCCTATAGGTGCAGTACCTAGATCTATTGCGATCCACTGATCTCTGTCCACCAAAAGATCTTCCATCTTGAGCTTCCACAGCTCAAAGCTTTTCCCATTAAACTTCTCGATCTCCATCTTCGAATTGCTTGCCATTTCTTTTCACCTGAAAAACAATACCGCAGATCTCCCACTGTAACAAGGCTTATCATAGTCCCGAGCCAAACCCTTGACCACAAAGGTGTCCCCCTGAAGCCAATAAATCTCTTATACCATGTTAATATTTGCCATTACACCAAAACCCACAGGTGTTAGTAAACTTCCAAATCAGCAACATCACTTTGAGTGGGCGGTTAGTCCCATGTTCCTAGCATGGCGGTTAGTCCATGAGAGGTGCGACGGTTAGTCCAACACCCCTAGTTCACGAGAGGTGCGTTGGTTAGTCCAACATAATAATTGAAAGTGACATGATTTAAAGGTGGAATATCTACCTTCACATGTGATCAACCTGGTGATGACTATGAGAGGATTAATTAGCTCCACTTTTATCCACTCCTTGGAGTATCCTTTAGCTCCAGAGATGTTCTGAAATTCTGTTTTGAAAACCTTGTTATAGCTTAATCGTGGCAGCTGGTGGTTTTTAAACCATCTATCCCCCACTCTTAGAAGCGTTGTGGATGCGGCTATGGATTCCTCTAAGACCCCACACGCGCTGTACTTCCATCAAAACCAAGGGAGAATTGCATTGAAATTCCATCGTCGTGGCCCTACAAGTGAGACAAAAACGACCCCCATCCTAATCGAAGGAACACTTCCCTGCTCTGTGCGAATTTAGGGATGGCGAAGAGGTTAGTATAGGAGGATGGCTCATATCGTTTGGGCATCGTGAAAGTGTGGAGAAGTGGATAGAGGAAATATTCGACAAAGGATGGTTGCAATTGGGCCAAGAAAGGGCACGATTAAACAGAGGTCGAGCGCAATTAAGCAGGGGCCGAGCGCAATGTGGATAGAGGGGAACAAAATGAGATAGAGGTTGAGCGAGTTTAAAATGGGGGTGAACTCAAATGAATAGAGGGCGAGTGTGTGGAATAAATGGGATAAATAAATCGAGCGATCCCTTTGTTTTTTAGTGAGCCTAGGGTGGAACGGTTGCATTCATGTGCGCACGAGTTGCCATGTGTGAGCGCCGATTTCGAATTTGAAGGCATGTTGTGGGAGGCAATTGTAATGATGAAGAGGTTAGATAAATGTTCAAGTCTTTGACTTGGACATTTGATCATGAAAATGTCTAAGTTTACATCATTTAATCTTAATTTCCATGAACTAATTCAAATAAATGCCATTGATTCCTGGTTACCTGAAATTGTGGACAGTTACTGGTGTATATTTTCATATGGACTTTGTCTGACACTTCATATGAAACCTCATACGGTAGTCCATATGGAACTCCATATGGTACCTCTGTGCGAAATGCATTTTTACCTCCTGTAAGGGATAGCCTATAGTCTTAGAATGATTTTGACAGTCACAGTGAATAGGAGCAGAGGCAGAGTGTTCCATTATTATTTATTTTTCCACCATGCTTACTCAATCCACTTGCATAAGACGTGTAATCTCAATTCTGCAATGAATAGTCTGTAACGAAAATAAACCAATAAAGTGGTCTGTTAAGGATATGTGTAGCTATTTATAGCACACAGGGAATTAGCATTTCAAAAATAAAATGACTGCTGATGTAATAGCCTATATCATGAAAACAATACACATAAAGTTTTACAAAGATTTACTTCTTCTAGGCAATGTTATCATTTTCCAACTCATGAAACCCCTCCCCTACACCTAAGTATTGTGACACCTCACAATACAAAATACAGGAAACCAGTCAGTTCTCCCAATAGCCGAAGATTTACAGCTTGTTAAGTGTAGAGATAAATTTCATAGATTGGTCTGACGAGACGGTTAGAATATGGCCCCACCTATAGGATAAGAGATCCTATATATAGATAAGAAGAGGTAGGCGAGAGAGTTTCAAGATAGTCTCAAAGTTAGTTCCCAATGGAAAATTTATGGAGTTCATTAACCTTAACTTAACCATACATACTTCATGTCATCTTTGTCTACAAGTAATTTCGTACATGATGACAATTTTAAATTTTTATTTATTTATTTGTTAGATTACCATCCTTGCTAGGTAGAATGCCCCGCTGCCAGCAAGCTTGTTTAGTACTCCGGCGGGTTTACCTAGTCATACCACAGGCTGGTACCCGCTGCCAGCAGACCTGTTCAGTATCCCGACGGGTTAGCCTCTTACACCCTCAAATATTGGTCCGCCATCTTGTAATATTTTAGTATAAGATTTATTTATGCAAGAAGATGGGGGGACAACTCTGAAAACAACTTCTTCTTTTTTTTTTCAATTGGGATGGTATTTATGTTAGAGGATGACTTTCCGTTATATATTCCTTAGTGATTGTCCTGATGTAAGGGGTACTTAAGAGGACGTAGTCTATCTAAAGATATGATATAATCAAGTATTTTTACTATGTAGTGGATGGTACTATTGGGAAAGAACAGAAATGTATATTTAGGCTCAACTCACTTTCTTCCTTTTTTGGATGTTTCCATGGCTAAACGCTAATCAGACCTCCTTGTTACTCTTTAATAAAAATAGTTTACTCACTTACTCAGGTTTCTTGGGAAAATTGTACGAGAGACCTCTAAGCTTGATGGTTACGGTATCACTTCCTTATATAGTGGTGAAGGTTTTCAAGAGCAACTGCTTTTTAAAATGCCTTAAGAAAAAGAGAAGATGAAAATCTTTGCAAAAATATGGCTGACTACAAAAAGTCATTATTTATTTGATACTTAGAAGACAACAAGGTTTAAATATAACAATGTTTTGAAAAAAAATCCATTTTTTATATTTTCTTGAAACTGTCTACTCCTGGTGAAATAAATACTTACAAAAATCTCTAGAATTGCTTATCAACAAAATTCAAAATTATTTACATATGTACAGTATAAAATTCAGAAAACATTCAAGAACAAGGGGGGACTTCCCCATCTACTAAGGCCAATGCCTTGTCAGTTGACATGACCTGTAGAAAATCTTCTTTGGAAATGGGCTTGTGATAAAATTTGAGTCGGTGTCCATTTACTACAAAGGAGACTTGTCCATCGTCAATTGTTTTGATTTTCACAGTTCCATTGTCATATACAGTGACTACCTCGTAAGGAACCAACCACTGGGTGGTGAGTTTGCCTTTGAAGGTTTTAAATAGAGAATTAAACAACAAATCCCAATCATGAGGTTGGAAGTGTTTCTTCTTAATAAAATTTTCATGCCACTTGATCCTCTGGTTTTGGACTAACATTGTTTGTTGGATGGCATCTTACTTGATCTCATCCAACTCATTCAATTGTAGAGCTCATTATTTTTTAGCCTCATCTAAGATTAATCCCAATCTTGCGGCAATACGGAAGGTCCTCACTTGGAATTCTATTTGTAGGAGTACTTGTTTCCTGTACACTAGCTCATAAGGGGTATGTTCGGTGGTGTTTCTCCAGGTGGTTTGTTATGCCCACAAATCCTCTGGAAGCCTATCATCCCAATCTTGATGATGTAATTTAACAGTCTTGGTTAAGCCAACTTCTAGAAATTTGTTTGTAGATTCTACCTAACCATTAGCTTATGGGTGGTATGGAGAAGACTTACAGTGTTTAATCCCATATTTCTCTGTTATCTCTCTCATCAGCTTGGAAGTGAATTGAGTGCCTTGGTCTGTAAAAATTTCATGAGGGACACCAAAGCGGGTAAAGATGTCTTCATAGATGAATTTGACAACGAATTTTTCTGTATCCCTAAATAGGGATTTTTCCTCTACCCACTTGGTGACATAATCTTTATAAACCAAAATATAGTTTTTCTTACGAGACATGGGTGAAATTGGTCCTACAAAGTCAAGGGCCCATTTTTGGAAAGGTTCTATCATAACTTAGGCATGCAAGGGAATTTTGTCAGCTGACGTAGGTCTTCCTATCCTTTGGAAACTATCACAACTCCTCACATACTTGGCATCATCTTTGAAAATGCTAGGCCAATAGTAATCTGAATGTAACACCTTATATGTTGTACGTTTGTGAGAAAAATGGCCACCGCATGGTCCATCATGAAAACTTCGTAGTATTTCTGGTACCTCATCCTCTCGGACACATCTACGAATAATCAAATCAAGACCTATATGAAAAAGGTCATGGCCAACCCAGAGTAATTGGCACTTTGCGTGCTAATTTTATGCTTTTCATGAGGTGACAAATGAGATGGTGACTTCCTAGTAGCCAAATAGTTTTCCATATCTGCAAACCATGGGGTATTTACAGAAAGAGAAAAAATATGTTCGTCTCAGAAACTATCATCTACAGGAATATCATCATCCTCATTTTTTATTCGTGAAAGAAAATCAACTACCAAATTCTCCTTTCTAGGTCAGTCAAGCATGGTGATATTAAACTCTTGCAATAGCAGGAGCCACCTAGTCACTCGACCATTAGTTATGGGTTTATTCATGAGAAATCTAATGGCAGAATGATCTGTATGTACAAATACCTCGTAACCTGTGATGTAGCGACGAAACTTATTGATAGCATGAACTACAACCAAGAATTCCTTCTTGATAACTGTGTATTTTAACTCGGCAGGGGACAAGTTCTTGCTCACAAAATAAATGGCATAGGATTGTTGGTCTTCTTTCTTCCCTAGTACTCCTCCTATTGCAGTTTGGAGGCATCAGTAGATATGTGAAATGGGAGATTCCAATTGGTCCCTCTAAGAATTGGAGCCACAAACAACTTAGCTTTAAAGGTTTCAAAGGCAGTTTGACGCTGCTCATTATAAACAAAATCAACATCCTTTATTAACAATCCAAACATAGGTGCAACAATCTTTGTAAAATTTTCAATAAACCACCGGTAATATCCGGTATGTCCAAGAAAGCTTCTCACCTCTTTCTGAATTTTGGGGGGTGGAAGTCTAACGATGACCTCAATCTTTGCAGGATTGACTTTTATCCCTTCAGATGAAACATGATGTCCTAGAACCACTCCTTCAGTTAACAACATTTTACATTTTTCATGACTTGGAGACAGGTTCATTTCTTGGCATCTGATAAGGATTTTTTCTAAGTTATCTAAGGCTTCCTGGTAAGTATTTCCATATACTGTGAATTCATCCATGTAAACGTCCACATAATCATGGATAAGATCCGAAAATATCCCTAGTACTGCTCGTTGAAATGTGGCAGGAGCAGTACACAATCCAAATGGTAAGACCCTATAGGCATAGGTGCCCTAAGGACAAGTAAAGGTTGTCTTGTCCTGATCCTCAGATGCTATGAGAATTTGATTGTACCTGCTATATCCATCTAAAAAGGAGAAATACTTCTTTCCAGACAAGGTATCCAAAACTTGGTCAATGAAAGGAAGAGGAAAGTAATCCTTCAGAGTGGCTTTGTTGAGCTCTTGGAAATCAACAAAAATTATCTATTTCCCGGTCACTTTCTTTGGAACCACTATAAGCGGGGACACTCACTTACTATCAGAGATGGGATAAATAAATCTGACATTTAATAACTTTTGGATCTCCTCCTTTACTATATCTTTGAGCGTTGGGTTCATCCTTCTCTGGGGTTGCCTAACAGGTGTTACTTCCCCCTGGGTATATATGTGATGGATACATGTGTCGGGGTGTATACCCTTCCTAACAGTGTATTCCCAGGCGAATTCCCCTGATTTCTCTTTAAGGATACTTACTAACTGCTTTTGTTGGTTTGCATCTAGCCCATAGTTTATATGTAGAAGTTTTCCTGGAATAATCTCGTAAGGCATGGTATAAGATGTGGCAGACTCATCTATCTTGAAGATGAAAGATTTCGAAGACAAAATGGATGGGTCCAATTGTTTATGAAATTATTCCCCAAACATATACTCAAATTGGGGGAAAGATTGTGGAAAATCAACACATGTGATAGCATAAATAAACTAGTTTAACACATTTTCCGTTGTGTGCTCCTGAAGTGCCCAGGCATGGTCACATGGCAGTACGGGTTCTTCCCAGTCCTCATTCTCTTATGGAAATTCAATCCACCATAGATTCTCCATGATAGGTTGGGCTGGAGGGTATATGGTGAGCTTCTAGATAGAGTGTCCATTTGAGATGGTCATTTCTCCCTCTCTACAACCAATAAATGCATTGGTTTTGGCTAACCAAGGTCTTCCCAAAATAATGGGATGGCCTTTGGTAGGATGCTTTGAGTGGATGACCAAAAAGTATACTGGGTACTCCCATGAAGCTAAAGTAACTATGATATCATCCAAAATTCCCTCAGGTATAACCCTAGCCTTATCTGCTAATTCCAAAATGGTTGGGGTAGGTCTAAGAAGAGGTTTTAACTGTAATTTTTCCAAGGTAGTAGTGGTCATAACATTGATGGCTACCCCTAGGTCTATGAGAGTGTTTCCAATGGAGACCTCATTAATGGTTATGGTCACTACGGGATTTCCTGGGTTCCTATATTTTGTTACCTTAGGCTGCTCTGATATGTACTCAGAAAGTTCTCCTATAAAATGTACTGTTGGAGGATCCTTCTACTTCCTACCTGGCTTCTTAATACACAATTCTTTGACTACCTCACTGTAGATTGGAATATCCTTAATGGCTTGTAGCAAGGGAATCTTGACACAAATATTCTTCAATTAATTCAAGATGTCAAATTTCGGTCAGGTGGTAGGTTTCTCGATTACAAATATTTCTGGATAAGGAGGGGCCTTCGTAATTTGTGAAGGTTCATTTTGGGGAGGCTTGGGTTATTGGTCGTTAGGAATAATAAAATCTTCCCACCTAGTGTCATCCATAGGTTTTTTGGGGGTTTCCTAGTCTTCTTCTTCCTGGATGACTACTGAAGGTCTCTGCCTGTCCAGAACTTTTCCTGACCTCAGTTGAATCTCCTATAATGGAACAAGAGTAATAACATATGTTGGGAAAGCCTGCATCTCAACATTGTGAAGAGTTTGAGTGGGATTATTATTGGGATTGGGCACTGGTTGTGTCGGAAATAGCGTTGGTCTTGGGGAGCTTGCATTATGATATTGTTGCGGTTGTTGTTGTGGAATAGGAGGTAAAGGTGGTGGAACAAAACTTGGTAGAAGCTGCAGAGTGTTCGATGGAAATTGAGGGTAAGGATGGTTGGACATAGGGAAAGGTGGAGCTTGATGGTTTCCTTGGTTATTCCCTCCTCTCCATCCTTGAAGCCAAGGATTTTGGTATTGTGTAGACTAGTTTTTCCAACTTGGTGAGTTCCAATGTTGTGTCTATTGATAATAGGGTGGAACTTTGGGTTGTAGATCCGAGTATGTAGCCTGGTTCCTAGGCTGCCATGGCCTCCTAGGTGCATAAGAGGATTCCCCAAGATGCCCACTCCTATAGATGGCTAACAAATCAAGAAATGATGGACATTTCTCAATTGAATGGTCTTCTGTGCAGAAGCCACAAACTGAAATGTTATCTAATGGGCATTCCCTTGAGGAATGCTTCCTCCTGCATCTTGGGCAATATATACTCATTGCTACAGTTTCCTCCTCCTGTTTCTTTTAATTTTTAGGGTGTCCAACTAGGAACCTATTGTGCTTAAGATATTTGTCTTGAAGTTCTCTAAAAGGTTCCCTATCTTTTCTCTTGTAATACCACCTGAACTAACTGGTTTTAAGTTTCTATTATAAGGGTCCTGACATTCTTTCCTGTTTTAGCTCTACTCCTCGAGTAATTCTTACACATTTCACAGATTTAGGCAAATGGTTTATGGAAGATGTCACCTAATGCCATCAGATTAAGTATCTATAAGTATTACTCTAAAATTCCCTTAAGGAATAGATTCCTAACTGCATCATCGGGAAGGTCATGATATTTTGATTTTTGGGCAATATAACCAAACCGTTCCATATAATCCTCGAGGGTCTCGTCTTCTAACTGTTGGATTTTGAAAATATCAATACGATACTCCTTGGTCTTGCAGTAGTCTTGGTACTTCTTAATAAATATATCTTTCATGGCTTCCCAAGACTTAATACTGGATTCTCCCAACCCCATGAACCATCTTAGTGCAGACCTTGAGGGTGGAAGGAATGAGTTTTAGTTTCTGGGCATCTTGTAAGTAGTTGTAGCTCCTACACAAGATGTCGAACTCAAATAGGAAGGTATCTAGATCTTCACTACTTTTACCATAAAAGGTGGGCAGTGCTGAGAGGGGAATATTTTTCATATTGACATTTGGGCTGGTGTCCAAAATTGGAAACCTAAAGGTAGTTTCGGTTTGGTTTCCAGGTTCTTATTCCTCCCCGTGTCTTACATTGTTGTGATCCTCCCAATCATCCATACTGGTTTGATTTCCAAAAAGAGAGTACCTAGGTGGTTTTATCTTTGAAGAGAACAAGTTATCCCTCTGATGGGAAGGTCTTCCTACTGTTTGGGTGTATGGGACTTTACTCGAGCCGATTGAGATTATTGGTGCCAAAGTTTCTATTTCAATTTGATAGACAATGATATTGGATGAATTATCAAAAACAATATTCACCTGTTCAGGGTCTATGATGTCTTCAAATTTAGGATCTCCTAATGGTGGTAGGAAAACAAAGGTTGTATTGTTTGGTTCTGCGGAAGGCTCGAGTGGTCTTGCCTCCTGTCCCACTATTACTCATGCTTCACTTTTCTGTTCTATAGTGCTCCCTGTCTTAGTCTCTTTAGAGACTGTTTTATCTCTTTGGGTTGAGCTAGTTCCTGTTTTTCAGTATCGGTTTGTGGATTTTATGAGTGGAGTGTTCCTTCCCCCAAAAAGATCGGAAGGAACCTTGGTTGAAAGGTCTGATTTAGATTTAATGTATCTACCTTTTGGGTCTCTAGGTCTGTTCATGAAAGCAAACAAAAACAAAAATAAAAACTACCATTGGGTTTGGGGGAACCTGCTATAGCAGATGCGTAGGTTCTTACCTCTTGTCTTAAAGTTCCCCCACCACCAAACTAATGCTAAGGTTTAGAAATGATCTATTTCCTAACTATTTCCTACCTTAAGACAACTCCCCGACAACGACGCCAAAAATGATGGGTGTTCTATATGCACTAAAAAACCTCAATTAAATTCTCAACCTGAGGTAAGTAAACTTAGAGTTGTAGCACTATATGCGCCAAGGCAGAAAGGCTAGAGGTAGTATAGTCTAATTAAATAAATGGGCTATCTAAGGGCTAATCTATTCAAGCAAATACTATTAATGATCAAATCCTACTAAGAAACTTAAACTCTTTACCCCAAGTAACTTTTGAACAATGGATCGATGGATAGTCCTTAGAAAGAAAATGAAAACCCTACTTTATGCAAATTAACTTAACCATTATAATGAGAAAAAACAAACTATCTATTTAATCTATCTAATGAGAAAATCAATAACAAACTAATCTAATTAATCTATTCAAATTCAATGAACAACAACAAGTAAGCAAATAAACAAAGCAAACAACTACCCTATTAAAAAAAGTAAATATGCAAGCAACTACCCTATTAAATCAAGTAAACAAGAAAACAATCGACTAACTAACCTATGGTAACTAGAAACAAAGCAAGACAATAAACGCCCAGTGTAACAACCGAATCCAAGTTGTTAGAAGCCCAGTATATGGAGGCCACGATCACAAGAAAATCCCATGTCGCTGATTTTCCCATCACTGGCCACCGATATGATAACCACCAACTCACCCATGGTTTTAGTGCAGGACAAAGTGTGGGATGGAGTATCAGATGTAGTGACGGATGGAGTACCGAACAGAGTGTCGGATGCAAAAAAGACTTGTGATTTTTCCCTGTGAAAAACAAATCACGAATTAGTTTCCTGGAATCATTAAAACATGTTAAATTATACTTGAAACCATCATAAAACATCAATCATACGTACCTAGTGTAAGATATGGTGATTTGATACAAAAATCCTTCAAAACTATTCAAAATAGGAAAATGTACATATAATATTGGCCAAAAAGGATCTAATCATTATCATTAAATTAACCATATCACGGGCCCAATAGATATTTAACCTCATTTAGTTGCTGAGTAATTAAAACTTTTGGTGGTACAAAAGGATTCCAATGGGGAGGAATGATCCAGGAGGATATGGAACACTCACAGAGGTCCAAGAGGATTAAGAATGATCACAGAGGTCTAGAAGGATTCATAAATGATAAAAATTAAACCATCACAAATTCTCTCTAAAATTCCATCAATGTGTAGAGCTCAACAATATCTTTTCAACAACGCAAAAATCACCTCAAACGAAGTTCATATGCAAAAGTTATGGATGGTCAAAGTTTGGGTCAAACTAGGAAAAAATCCAAAGTCAAAGGTGTCAAGGTGACATGTGTCACAAATGAAAGGGTGATATGTGGCATGACCATACCATCATACAATGATGATGTGGCATCATAAAGATCCACGTGGCACACCGTACATCCGACTAGGTAGGTGACTTGGCAATCCATGTGGTACAATTGGCACCAATAGGCATATGACACGTGGCAATGATAATCCAATGAGAGGCTACCACATAGAAGCCTCCCATTGGCCAATTATGGATGAGGTTGTTTAAAATTTAGTTGGAGCCTAGAGGATCAAACTTGAGTCTCCCGTACAAAAACTCAACAAAATAATTTTTGTTCCATCGTATTGATTCTTAACAATGTATGTGGAGAATTATATTTATGATGATAATGTTTTCATTGGCATAAAGAATGGGGGGATAAAGGGTTCCTAACCCCCGATCCATGGTACATATATATATATATATATATATATATATATATATATATATATATATATATATATATTAATGTTGTAACTATACATCAATAGATAACCTAAATTTTGGGTGGTTTCCAACTAGCATGTTATATATAATATATAGTTATAACAAAAAGAGTTGATGGGGGAAGGTCAGTGGGTTTGAACCCATGACCTCTTCCCCATAACCCAAAGCTTTAATCATTATGCGATAAGTTTCGGTTTGGTATAACAAACCAACATTTTTGTAATTAATTCGATGTCTATGTAAGTGCCAAGGTCAGGCCACAATTTGGAAAACCTAGGATATTTAATGGCACGTTGACCGAGACAAGGACACATGATTATGTAGATTACGGTCTCTAAGTTTGTGACCAAGGGTGACTAGACTTGGAGGCTGCATTGTAATGGGTGCCAAGGGGTTCTGACCAGGCCTGGAATTTGACGGGCTGTAGCCCGTTTTTTACCTCTCAGCCTGTATTTGACAGTGGGCAATAAAATTTACACGTCATCACTGACTGGCATGAGAATTGTCTACCTGTCAGTTTGACGTGTAACTGCCTCCAATTCCCGTCAAAATCTCTAGTAGGTATGCAGGCTAAGTAGTAGGGCTAGGTAGGCACGACGTGGATGGTTGTGTATGGTTAATAGGTTATGTATGGTTGTGTACGTGTATGGTTGTGTATATAATCGAAGGTATAAAATCAACGACTGATTTAGTGATTCGAGCGGACTGTACATTTATTACTTTAAAGTCTTTAAAGAATTTCATACATTTACTACTTTCAGGTTTCCAGGACAGGCTCGTCGGCGGCCACTCACTGTTCATAGATTGAATACGTGTCCAGGTGTCCTGTTTGAACCGTCAAAGCAGTTGTATCATGTATGAAATAAATGAACCAGCTACCCGCGCTTGCGTGTCACCAGACTCACCACAATAAACATTAATTCTAATCAGACTACTACGGTCTACCTACAGGCTACTATGGTACTACCTAGTCTCCTGAAATGAAATGAAATGAAAGTATTTTTCTCATTATCTGTCTTCGCCGTTCGGGACTCGCAGAGTCGCCACTACTGGCATTTGGCTTCCACCATAGTTGTGATTCTGTGAAGTGTTTCTTGGTGGTTGTGGAGGATTTTGGACTTCCA
>ML792987.1:351758-396226 GCA_009831015.1 Picea engelmannii | reverse complement strand
AAAAAGAGGTTTTTACCCTGTATGGGTTTCCTCGGAAAATATCTGTCTCTGTGTTTCTCATATATGTGACTGATGCTGAATGTGCCAGTGTTTATTTCCCTGCATTATTGTGATCATCATTCAGTGTTTCTGCAAAGAGTTTTTAAAATAAGCATAATTGTTTAAGCACGATAACAACTGATTCACCCCCCCCTCTCTGTTGTCCAACATGATGGACAGTTTTTAGGGCATTTATATGTGGAAAAATACAATTTTTATCTTTGGGAACTACAAAAAGGGACTTCAAGTCTGCATAGGGGAATGGAAAATCCCTTCTGAGCAAGTTGCATGGGGTGAGGAAAATTTTTCTATAACATCCTATCTCTCAAGATGCTTGAGAAGTACACCATCATAATTATTCTAGAATAGGATGACACTAATGAGTTGGTATTGAGAATATTGGAGTCTCAAGAACCTCTTCTACTTGGAGTTCAAATGGTTGGGAGAGGTACCATGTTGAAGATATTGCTTGAGATCATTGTACTAGGAATCTATCTGGGAAAGCACATAGAGAACATATTGTATGTAGAGTGATAACTCATTTTCTCATCCTTCTTCTAACAAATCAACTGGATCCAAAGCTTCACCTACTAACCTACATAGACCTTGACCTCTGACTATGGTACTAGTTTTCAAATATAAGTCGTATTCCTAGATGGATGCCATCCAATTTCCTCTCCGCTTGTCGATTTCTTTCTATCCAAACAATGACCTCATTGTCAAGTGGGGAACTATTACTTTCGTATTGTTATTTAGAATAAAGTTTCTTCATTATATAGGGTTTGAGTTACTTACAGGAATGGTGGTCTAACATGTTCTCCCGAAAAAAGTATCACAATAATATTTCACTCCCAATAGTACATCTAAATACACTACAATTGTTTTAGGTGTACAAGGGGGGTGGAGGATGTACAACCAAAGTGTTAGTAGATAAAATAAAAGATGTCAGTGTCTCGCTAAGTAATTCATTCAAGTAAGGGGTGATATTAGAGACATTGAATGGGTACTATAAGAGAATCAAGGCAGAGAGACATGTTGAGAAACTTGCATCAAGTTACAAAGAAACTAGTGACGGTGATAATCATATATCTCTCAAAGTAGACTTGAACAATGTACTAGAAGTGTACAATATGTAAAGGTACCGTATCAATCAACTTGGTGATATCCTTGGTGAAATTCATGAGATAGATGATGATGATGATGATGAACCCAAAACGCAAAGAAAAATAAAAAAATGAAGGATGATGATTCTCAAAATGTTCTTAAACTAGCTAAATTAATATTGGATGTACATATAGCATAACATAATGGAGTTCAAAGGGGATCACTTCCAAAATCATATGATTTTTCATGTGTTTCATCTTATCCACGTTCATTGCACCTTACATTGGAAGGCTTACGATTACATATGACTACACTGGAAATTGATTTATTGGTTCTCAATTTATGCAGTGTGATTATTGATTGACATCATAATGAATTAACATAGTTATTTGGCATATTGGAAAACAACCAAGGTAGATGTGTTTGTTTTTTTCTTGTTAATTCAATAAAAATGTTACTTTGTTATTGAGGCTATCGAGATATACTTCAAAACACACACACACACACACACACACACACACAGGTTATTTTAGAATATTTAAAACACATATGATATAGTAGATACCATCATCATATTGAATGGGCTATATCACCAAGAAAAGATGAAGCAATCGATACAAGTCAAACCATGGAGATGACATATGACTGTAATGAAGCTCAGAGAAAAATGATCCTCTGCCTTCTTTTGAGGAAGTTGGTGTTTTAGGGAGGAAGAAACATCCATTTAAAACTAAAAGGAGGCTTTCATTTTGGAATAATATTCTTGAAAATTGTAGAGAATCCTTCTCTCCTTTTATGCTCGAAGTAGAGATACTCAATGTATAATGCACGGGAAAGAGTGTAGATTGACATGTGTTAATGAGAACATACATCAAGAGGAATATACGAAGGGGTGTTATCAAACATTTATCAACACTTCATAAAATATATCATGTTTATAAAAATATATAGTAATTAATTGTTTTTTTCCATCATTTTAGTTTTATGATAATTCCAACTTAAAAAGTCTAATTTTATGATATTGTTATTTATCATGAAGATCATCCTCTACCTCGAGAGAAACCATTTGTGGATGTTGAACATGCTCCTCCACTTTTAGAGAGACCATTAAATATAGATGTTGAAGATACAATAATTCCTCTACTTAGAGGTCAAGGATCTATGAATGTTTTTGCAAGTGGTAATACACTATCAAGTGATACGTTGATTTTCACATGGAATATATCATGATATTTTCTTCATTCCATAATTTGCTAAAAAGGTCTATCATTGTTACATGCATCTATAGAAGAATGTTCTATGAAGAGTTCATCACCAATAGTACAATGATAATCAAATTAAATAGACCAAATTAGATTATTTTTTCTAAAAAAAAGAGAATATGTTTTAATTTTTTCTTAAATAAAAGAGAAAAATGATGAAATGATGCAGTTGAACAAATTGTTCAAGGTATATATATTTTTAGGTATTTTACATTACAACACTATTCTTTTCAATGTTGTTTTTTTTTATATGTAGTATATAATATTTCATGTACCAACAAACCTTTTTTTTGGGGGTAGTAGAAAGAAAAAATATTTATTGATTTTAAACTTGGAATATTTGTTGTGATATGATTTATTCAAAGTAAATTTGAAAGTGAAGGGAAAATACTACAAACTTCACCAAAAAATTTATGAGTTTGTCCTATTAGTGAAAAGTGTATTTGAGATTGCAATTTGGGCGGATAAGGATAAGAAATATGTGGCCCATTTAGCTAAGGAAGTTTTTAAAAATGTTCACTTGCATGGGGTAATGTGTTTTTTTTTGTTTTGGTAAAGATGAATGTAAAAAGGATTCGACGAGAAAATTAACCAAGCCACTTGATGTGGTTTGGAGGTAGAAGAATGATAAACATGATGTGACAAATACCATACTTGCTTGTAATAATGTTTCTAGTGAGCCCAAAGAAAATTGTATAATAGTTGTAACTATTGGTTCAAAGGACAATTCGTTAATGGAATTTTGGGGGAAAATTTTAGTTGAGGGCAATGAAGGAAAAGATGATGTTAAGAAAAATTATTTTCAAGTCTATAAGAAAAATTATTGTAAACACTCTACATCTAGAAAAAATATTTGTTTTGACCAACCTTATTAATGGATGATGCGTTTTTAATTAACTTTTCTTTTGTTAGAAAGTTTGATTTTCATATGCTTTATATCAACTCAAAATAAACTCTTGATATTGCTAGTATATTTTCAAGCATATTATGTGTTTTCGAAAAATGGATATGGCCACTTTCTTCTATGGTTTTTATATATTGCCTTCATTTATTTCCATATATTGTTCACTTATAACTCTTTTACCTTTAATGGAATTCCATTTAAGTGTTTTTAAACTAATATTACATTAAATTATGAGTGAATACTTTCACAATTTTTGGCACCCTAGCTAATAGTGTATCATCAAATTATGAATGGATGATTTCAATTAGCATGTTGTAACATCTATACCAATATAATTAACTTAAGGGGATGAAATATTTCTTTCCTACATATCCCTTGAACTATGAAGAAGTCCAATGTAGATCTTCTTAAAGGTAATAAATGCATAACTTTGTTCCTTGTCTTAAGTCTCTTTTACATATTTAATAATAGTATCTTATTACTTGAATTTATTATTTATGTCCATTTTTTTTTTTTGTTTATTTCTAGATTCTAAATCATTTCATTTAATTGATTTTAGTTGAAAATAAACTCTTTATATTGGAAGTAGAATGATTACTTTTGGAGCACCATATTTTGTCGGCACAAAACCACAACATTCAAAGCTTGATTTCAAATACTCCCCTTACAATTATTATCAATGCAAGTTTAGTCCTCACTTGTTAGAAGATGCAAGGGATAATTTCAACATTTGTTTATGGTTTATTTGGAAAAAAATAATTACATTTTTTTTCTGCAAAAGTTTCTTTGGTTGAAGGATATCATATTCATATTTGTTTGGGATACATATCAATGTGAATTGTCAATTGGGTTTAGCTGGAGTGATTGGGAGGAATGATTGTTATTCTCCCCACCCAAATTCAATTCTTTGGATTCAAGCCAATTGTTGTTGAATCGATCAAATTCACACTTGATCTTAAAGACTCATTAGAAGGATCCCTAATGACTACACTCCTTATCATACCAAAGGTAACTTGTTCTATTCTCCTTTTTACATGAAATATTGATAGAGAACTTGTTAATGAAGATACAAAATAATAAAGGTACAAAAATAAAAATAAAACATCACATAATTTAAGAAACTACATTCAAACCCATAAATACAAGTCATTTAATTAATTTTCTTTTAATTTATACATTATCTACTTTTCTTTTATTTTTCTTTTTACGTATTACACACTTTATATTCATACTAAATTATATTCAATATAATATTATTATTTATTATACTTATTTTACATTATCATTATTAAAAATCAAAACTCCAAGTAACTATATAATATTATTATTTATTATACTTATTAGTCCTTGCCGTAGGCATAGAGGGACGATAGCAATCGATAAATCATTGACTTCATATTAGTTTGTCATTTGACCACAAATATTTCCATATTATCTATTGTTGGAACCAGGGAACTGAAAACATCGATTTTTATATTAAAAAAAGTATCATATTTGTCATGATCTGATTGGACAAGGGATTGGAGGTCTTATTGTCGGCTTCACTATTCCCAATGTTATATATGTTGGCATATCCAAAGTATTTGATCGTATATGGTCTTTTTGAATCATATATTTTGTTATGCATTCGTCAAAGGTAGATTAATGCTAGCATTAATCCAAATGTTTGGTTTAGCATTTTATGCTAAGTAAATTTATGGCAATGTTTGATATGGTGGCATATCCAAAGTTTGGCCTTCCAATATATTCTCTGGTGTTCGAACTATTGTTACAAAAAAATATAATATTTTTTTGGGGATACGTCAAAGATCTGCCACATTGCATTTTTTTGTTACATGTTTAGAGAGCATTTATGACAGACTTAAATGTTCACCTAATAGGATTGGTAGCATTGAATGCTTACTTAACAAGCTTGTTACAATACATTTTTTTTTCCGTTTTTTAAATTTAAATGTTTCAACAACATTGTTGGTTTACTGGTTCATGCTTGTTTTTTGCATCTCCACTGATTTCTTATTTGCATGTTGTTGTTGTTCTTGCTTGCCTGTTCGTGTTGTTGCAGTTTGCACGCTTGCGTTTCTGCATTCGTGATTGGAACTGTCTCAGCCTCAAACTATATTTCATAGCTGGCGATGATTTTTCCATGGATTATGTGTTACTATGGTTTCATAGTTATGAGAGTAGGTTTTGTTGTGTGAGCAATATAGTTGTTCTCTTCCTTTTGTTTTGCTCTTGTAAATTGCGTTTCTGCCTCAGTTTAGTGGGTTGACGATTTTTCGGGTTCAAAAAATTTAAAATCATTTGTCGATCCCCTCCATCCCCGCTACCTTCTGCCCTTCCCAATAGACATTAATTATGCTTTCAAAAGTCAGAACAGACCAAACATGTACGAAAAAATGAGCTTTAATAACTGGAAAGGTAGAGGACATCTCTCATTAAAATGTATAGACAAGCGAATATTATTGATCTGGTAATTTCTTTTTCCTCCATTTTGAATTTGCAAAATAATTTTTTTCTTTTTTTTCCTGTTTGCGCTCTTTTATTTTTCTTAAAATCTTAAGCATAGTCCACGAACGTGTCGCCCACAGAGCCTTCACGTCATGTCCCTCTTTAATATTTTTCATATATTAGATGTGAGATTTGAGAATCTGCTCGGATATGGGAATTTCAATATGTGCTATTAGTCACTATTCAACGTACATATTCGAAAAGATTGGCATTAATAAGAGAAAATATCGAGAACATTTGTCATTAAAACGAATTAACACAAAATCTACGGAAGATAATCCAGAATTGCTTTTAAATACTAATTTCCATTGCTCTCTATCATCAAAGAGTTGCACTTTAGGGTGCCTTCGTTCTAATGTTCCTGGTCATGGACATGTAAGACAACTTAGAGATGTGATTGAGGCCCAGATGAAAGAAGAGAGGCTGGTTTTATGTGACGTGAGATTTGAGTAAACAAAAAACTCTGTTATAGAAGAGAAAGTCAGAGAGGAGGAAAAAAAAAGAACAAGTATGTTCTGGTTGATGTTCTCCCTGTGTTCGATGCTTTGGTTGGTTGAAAAGGCTACCCAAAGATTTGTTTGTTGAACTTCTTTGTTTTCTTGTTGGGAGTTGTAATGGATTTTCAGGTCACGTGCAAAATAGTTCTTCATTGAAGTATATAGCTTCTTCCAACAACACAGATTTGGAAAGTGTATCGAATTCTACAGATCCCACAAGATTTTGTCTTCCTCAGGGGCGGCACATTTACATTGGCTTGCAGAATGGCCCGTCATGTTCGTAAATGCCACAAAATATTACTCCATTTGCGAATGCAACCAGAGACAGGTAACAGAAACTGCATGGGTGG
This sequence comes from Picea engelmannii, assembly GCA_009831015.1. Taxonomy (NCBI): domain Eukaryota; kingdom Viridiplantae; phylum Streptophyta; class Pinopsida; order Pinales; family Pinaceae; genus Picea; species Picea engelmannii. The sequence continues at coordinate 389,562 of ML792987.1, read as the reverse complement.
ATAAAACAACATATTATCGCTACAAAATTTTCTGATGCGATCTGCACCATTTGATACACTTTCCAGACCTGTGGTGATGTGTTCTGCAGCATTTCATGCACTTGTCAGATCTGTGCTTCCCGAAGAAGTTATGTACCTCAACAGATTTTCATTTTTTAGCTGGGTTGGATGTTTCTTCCAATTTGCTGTAATAAAGAAAAGAATTTCAACATACAAAGCTTCAGGCAGGTTTTTCAACCAAACAGTTGATTGAATACAGGGAGAATATTGTTAGTGTTTCATGGAAACTTGCACAGGAGATCTAGCTAAAGCAAGTACAAACAAAGCTTATCAAGAAAAGAAGAGAGATTCAATATGGAAGAATGAGAAAATGTATTCACACTACTCCAATGAGCTGATGATTGATACATAGATCATGATCAATATGATATAATGAATGAGTGGAATACACTCATATATAGGGAAAAGTATTCCATAATTAAGAAAAGCAATCAAGCAGTTAACTTTCCTTAGGAATGCATGCATGCATAATAGTGATGGTTAAAATAGAAAGTCTAAATAGAACTAGTCAGTTAACTCCCACTAAACTAGTGTGTCGAAAATAAAAATTTCTCCAATACCCCCCTTGAACATCACTATGGAGTAAAAAATGATTCTCGGCTACTAAGCCATTTTAGGTACTCATGTACAATACAACTAATGAACACTGAATAAAAGTGAGGAAAGAGGTAAAACCACATGGGAACAAACCCCCCCCTCAAAAGATAATGTATCAAAAGAAGAAAATGACAGCTGCTAGGCAACTATGTTCTTCATTGCAAGACGATCCCACACAGTCTGAAACTTCTTATCATTGAAAGTCTTCATGAATATGTAGAAATCTTTATGGATTTGATGAAGTCCTTTGGAAACATGTCAGGCCTTATACTTCTTGATCCCGTGGACCCATATACACCTGAAAATATTCATTTCTGGTGGGTGTGGAACCAGATTCCAAGTTTGGTTCTGTAGGAGTGAGTCATACTTCTTCTGCATGGCTTCTTGTCATAATGGATTTCCCACAACCCTATTGTAGTTTTGTGGATCAGTAGATTAAACCATATAGCAATGCATGGGCATCACAGGTTTTGAAGATGAAAGTACATGATAAGGCTCCTCATGCTGAGATCGAGTCATCCTCGAATCTAATGGATTCCCTGCAAGGTTGCCCGTTGCCTGAAGTGTGGTTTGTGCCTTCTTAGGCATCTGCTGAAGCTTCGACATTGGCTTCTTATTTGGATGTACTACCTGCTTATTTCCACGTACAGAATCTGAGTGTATGGAATCATCTCTGATGTCTGAAACTGATTGAAGAACAAGAGTATATGCATGCTGCACTAGAGGTGCATGCAAAGTACTCTTGTTATGTGTAAGTAGAATAGAGGAGTCATCGTAAAAAAACTTAGTGAATTTATACAACCTTGACTTGTGATCCACCTCACCAATTACAATAATGAAATTGTCATGCATGTCAATTATTGAAACTGAATCTGATGTAAATTCAACCTTTTTGCCTTTTTGAGTGATCTGATAAACTGAGAGCAGATTCATATAAAGCTTTGGAACATGTAAAACATTCTCAAAACTGCCATTGTGGAGTTCCACTCTCCCTTCTCCTGCTACTGCTACTGGAGTATCATCCCCCATGAGAATAGCGGGTCTTGAGCATGGACTCAAGGAAGAGAAAACTTCCTCTTTCACTACCATATGATGGGTTGCACCATAATCTATAATCCATGAATCAGATGAGGAATTAATTGCAACAAGAGCATGATGATTACATTTCTTAGGAGCATGATCGTCTTCCTTTTGCTTCTTGATTCCCTCTGGAATGAAGTTTCCAAGGCTGTTCTGCTGAAGTGCATGTGCCATAAGATCGATCTATTTCTGCATGCATGTGGATTCTTCATGATTCAATTTATTGCAGTAAGTGCACTTCTTTTCCTTCTTCTTCTTCTTGGAGTCTGAAGAGTCTTTGGAACCTGAAGAATCATTAAAGGATTTGGAATATCCCTCCTTCCTATTCTGTTTGAACGACCATTTTCCATCCTACATGGTGAGTGCATGTGCTTTTGGATCTTTCATGAGGCCCATATGTATGAGTTTTGCCTGCTCTTGTGTAAGAGACTCAATGAACTGAGCCAACGTAGGCATTTTCCAATTTGTTCCAAAAAGACATCTGACAGAATGGAAATTTGAGACATATACAGTGTATTATGGTCCTAGCTTGGCCAAGATTGTTAGAATAAGTTGTTTCTCTTGTGTAGACTTATCAATACCACATTCACCCAAGCTTAATAGCAAAGATTTAAATTTAGTTAAAAAATCTTGTATATTATCAAAACTTTTAGGGTCTAATGTATTCAACTCTACCTCAAGCATATGACATCGCATCTCATCTTGCTTTCCAAAGAGTCCTTCCAAGGTGGTCCAGATCTCATTTGGAGTCTTTCATGCAACAACATGAAACCATAAATTAGTGGAGATTAATTCAAGAAGTAGTCCTGTGGTCTCATCCTTACGGTTCACCCATCTTATCTTCTCAATTGTTGATGTAGGTTCTGTTTCTGTCGCCATCGTCAAATTATACAATCCTTTCCTTCTAAGTTGGAATTCTGACTTGGGCTTCCAATCAAAATAATTGTATGGTGTGAGGATTACCACCAAGTTTGACTGTATAATAGTTGTCATATCTGTCTCTCCCACTGATTCCAAGAACACCTAAAAATTTACTCTCAATCTGCAAGTGAAAAATTAAGAAATTAAGAATTCATATCAGTTTCAGGAGATGATCTTGCGACTTAATTTCTGAGCAAACGGTCAGGAATCTCGCCAAACGGTTGAAAACCCACTTCTAAAATGGACCGATTTACTTTCCATGTGAGCCGTTTCCTTCAAAACGTAATATTTTGGGAGCATTGAATGTGGAAAGGTACGACCATGGATTTGTATCAGTTTCAGGAGGCTATCTTGCGGCTCACTTTCTGAGCAAATGGTAAAGAATCTCGCTAAACGGTTGAAAACCCACTTCCAAAATGGGCCGATTTACTTTCTTCGTGGATTGTTTCCTCAAAAACGTAATATTTGGGGAGGAATAATTGCTGAAAGTTACGACCACGGATTTAGCTCGCTGAAACCCCGATTTTCCTTATTCTTTGGCTTGTCAGGCTTGCTCCAAGCAGCATAGCTTTGATACCATGTCAGTGTTTCATGGAAACTTGCACAGGAGATCTAGCTAAAGAAAATACAAACAAAGCTTATCAAGAAAAGACGAGAGATTCAATATGGAATAATGAGAAAATATATTCACACTGCTCCAATGAGCTGATGATTGATACATAGATCATGATCAATATGATACAATGAATGAGTGGAATACACTCATATATAGGGCAAAACATTCCATAATTAAGAAAAACAATCAAGTAGTTAGCTTTCCTTAGGAATGCATGCATGCATAATAGTAATGGTAAAAATAGAAAGTCTAAATAGAACTAGTCAGTTAACTCCCACTGAACTAGTGTCGAAAATAAAAATTTATCCAACAAATACTAGTCACAACATACTTCATTTTTTTTCCCCTGCCATAGCTATGGTGACATAAAACAACTCCCTCCACTTTGAAATCGGCCTGAATCACATTTCTAAGTTGTCTCAGATGTTAAGGGTCAGGAACATTGCAAGGAAAGCACCTTGAACCCCAAGTTTTCGACGACAGAGGAAAATTACTACTTGACAAAGAATGGAATGTTGAATAACTAGCGATTGAAAGCAAGCCATATCTGGAAGAGACAAGGTGTTCAAAAAAATGGGATAGATGTAGTTGGCAGCATCGATTAAGTAGAAAACCCGAAATTGATATTGAACTCATTTTTTACGAATAAAGGGTTTGAACGTCAAGAAAAATGTCAAGAAGCTTCATCAATGTACACATTTTTTATTGGTTGGTGGCAGGCCAAATCACAATCGTTGTGGAAAATAGCCTCAGCTGTATTTTGTAACCCATCTTATTTAGATATAGAATAATTCCTCTTTATTTTTTAATAGTATTTTCCAATCTCTAGTATTTGTTTTAATTTTATTTTGTGCCTTCTTCCCCTGTGTCGTTAAACATGGACGACAAGTTTTTCTTTCTGCTTCCCACTACTTCAATTTAAATAAAGCCCTCTCTGTTTGTTGCTTACAGTTTACATTTAAGAATAATTTTTCATAAGCCATACTTATGTGGTGTCGGTCCTGTATTTAAAGAAATAAATTGGAGGAGCTGTCATGTTTCCATTCTTCAGGTCCCATAAATAGAATGAATTAATGAGTTACAACAAGGCAGCTTCTTCTATTTGATAATATCTGTGCATACATACTAATATCAGTACTATTGGAATAAATACAAAAACTTCCTCTTTTGCAAAGCTTAAGCAATTATGTTTGTGTTTGCGGTATTAAAGAACTATGTTCCCTGTTCTGTCATATACATCTTGCAGCCAAAGAGCTTCCGTGCTCTGCAATTTATGTTTTAACTACTGATAACTCATCAGGAGTTCGAAAAGATTGGCATTAATAAAGGAACGGCTGAAGCTGTCTTAATTACTTAAATCACACCAAATTTTGATTACATTTAATTTAATTTAGATATTGATGTTTATGGAGAGTCGGCGTTTGCTCATGTCATTGCGAGAAACAAAAGATGAATAGATGATAATGAGTTTATCTCGTTGAAACCACAATGCAAATTCATGTTTCTTCTTGCGCCATGTACATCTTACAGTCAAAATTTTCGTGGTTTCAACGAAATTTGCGAACCGAAGAGCATCCTGCAAATTGGAAGATCATTTGCATTTGAAATATAAACAATCCATTAATATATATTAGTATGAATACTATTCAAATAAATATGAAAACTTTCTCCATTAATACATATTAGTATGAATACTATTGAAATATATATCAAACCTTTCTCTTGACCAATACTTAGCCAGTTATTTGGCCACCAGGCCCCGAGTTCGCGGTACCAAGTACCTATGTCCCCTGTTCCGTCATATACATCTTGCAGCCAAAGAACTTCAATGATCTACATTTTATTCTTTTACTAGTGAGAACCCAACAGGGGTTCGAAAACATTGCCATTAATAAACAAAAAAAAAGGTTTTTCGACTATCAGATACTTATCCCTTTTCCCCTTTTCCGTCTCCCGTTCATTATGACTTTCTGGTTTTATACTTAGTCGTATTTGTATGATGGGCGCTAGTAGGGTTCGCGGGCTGGAATATCTTCATTTCCATCTGTATCTTCACATGACGAATCTGACCGACTGTTGTTCCTTTTCACACCTAGGCAATTTTATGGTCGTGGTTGCCGGGTTGGCGCATACGAACTGGCCTTTTCTTCTGCCCTCTCATTATCTCTTCCTGGATATATACTTAGTCACCTTTCTATGGTATCTGGTTCCAGAGTTGGCGGGCTGACATGTCTTCATCTCCATCTATATCCTCACACGACGGATTCGGCCGACCGCTATTCCTTTCCATACTTAGCCAATTTTATGGTTGTCGCTGTGGGGTCGACGCTTACGAACTCGACTGTTTATTGTTTCGTTATATACATCTTGCACTCAAAACATTTGTGATCTACAATTCCACCGCAGGTACCTCGTATACATTAACTTTTTTCAAAGTATCTGTTGTTGCTTTCCATCCCCAACAACTTTGCGTCCTTCCTGATATACATCAACAATGCTCTTATTGGTGACAATGGACACAGTGGTATGAAACATAGTTCTATGATCTGAAATTTATGCCTTAACTGGTGAGAATTCGGCAGGGGTTCAAAACAATTTGCATTAATAATCAAACACTAGATGTTCTTCTGTGAGATACTTAGTCCTTTTTCCCTTGTCTTGTTCCCTTGTATTATCGCTTTCTAGTTATATACTTACTCGTGTTTCTATGATCATGGGTTCCAACGTTGGCGTGTTGACATATATTTATCTCCATCTATATCCTCGCATGGCGAATTGGACCGCCTGTTGTTCCTTTTCATACTTAGTGAATTTTATGCCCACGGTTGTCGAGTTGGCGCAATTGAAGTCTGCTTCTTTTTGTTCTATGATATACATCTTCCACTCAAAATTTGCGTGATCTACAATTCCACTGTGGACTCCTTCATCCTTTTTCCCTTTTTTTATTCCCGTTTATTATGGGACTATAAAGTATGGACATGATATTTTATAGAGCATGTACGGATTGTGCATTCCATACCTAGCCACATTTTGGATCGCGGGTTCTCGGGTGGGCGGGCTCAAAATTGGGGCTCCATTGTTCTGTGCCTTGCAAATAGCACCCAGAATTCCACGATATACAAATTGATAAGCGAACCTGCGGACTGGCTGATTGGACATTGCATTTATATTGTTCTGTGTCCTCCAAACAACGCTCCGAGTTTTGTGATATACAAATTGACAAACAGAGTCCAGGTCTGGTGAGGTGGAGATTGCCATTGTTTACGAATGGCAATCCCTATCAAGTATCTAACAATATCTAAAAAATTATTCTCAATACTAAATTATCTCTTAGTGGTGAAAACTAGATAGAGGGGTACAAAACAGTTGGCAGCACACCCTCCACAATATACAAATTGACTACAGATTATGCATTCAAATGTTCGGAGCGATACAATTGGAACCCCGGGGCCTCACGTCTTCTGCAGAGACTTTGTCAGCCTGTTTTGCGTCCTCCTGTTTCCGGGTTCACAAAATGTCCAACTCTTGGATATTGTTTCGGGTTGGCACCAAGCTTCATTCTACCATGGTTCACAAATGTTTCAAAGTATTTGTTGTTGCCTTCCATCTTCACTAACTTCATCTTATTCCTAATATATATTGGTTGTGCTCTTACTAGTGACAACTGAACATAATGGTACGAAACAGTTGGCATCCGGCCCTTCGCAATATACAAATTGACTACTAGGTTCACATCTTCTACTCAAAATTTCTGTGATCTACAATTCCACTGCGGACTCCTTAGTCCTTTTTCCCTTTTCTTCTTCCCGTGTATTATGGCTCTCTGGTTATATACTTATTCGCCTTTCTATCATCACGGGTTCCAGTGTTGGCGGGATGACATATCTTTATCTCCATCTATATAATCACACGACGAAGTCGATCGACCGTTGTTGCTTTCCATACTTAGCCAATTTTACGACCGCAGTTGCCGGGTTGGCGGTTTCTAACTCTGCTTCTTGTTCCGTGATGTACATCTTGCACTCAAAACTTCCGTGATCTACAATTCTACCTAATTCGGGAATGCTAATTTCTTTGTGTTTTTTCCACGAACCTATGTAACAAACGTTCCTATTATTTTTTTGTGTTTATCTCCACGAACGTATGTAAACAAAACTAATTCGGCAATGCTAAATTTTTTGTGTCCAAGAAAAGCCTTTGTTTTAAAGCAAACTAATTCGGGAATGATAATTTTTTTGTGTTTTTCTCCACGAACCTATGTAACAAACGCTATTACTATTCTATTGTATGCTTTTAAATGTTCTTGTAATTTCCAGAGATATGTAACAAACATTATTATTTTCTGATAAATTTCTATAGCCTGCAACTCCGCTTGTCAATTTGTATATTGCAGAACTGTGGGTGCTATTTGTAGGGCACAGAACATTAGACGCCCAATTTTGAGCCCGCCAACCCAAGAACCCGCGATCCTAAATACAAATTGACTACTGGGTTCACATCTTCTACTCAAAATTTTCGTGATCTACAATTCAACTGTGCACACCTTAGTCCTTTTGCCCTTTTCTTCTTTCCGTGTATTATGCCTCTCTGGTTATATACTTAGTCACCTTTCTATCATCGCGGGTTCCAGCATTCATGGGATGACATATCTTTATCTCCATCTATATAATCACACGACGAATCCAACTAACCGCTGTTGGTTTCCATACTTAGCCAATTTTACGGCCGCAGTTGCCAGGTTGGCGGTTTCGAACTTTGCTTCTTGTTCCGTGATGTACATCTTGCACTCAAAAATTTCGTGATCTACAATTCTACCATGGACTCCTCGAATTCGCAAGCTTCACTCTACCACGATTCACAAATGTTTCGAGTATGTGTGGTTGTCTTCCATCCCAAATAACTTATTGTCCTTCCTAATATACATTGGTTGTGCTCTTACTATTAACTCTTTATAGTGACAACTACACACACTGATATGAAACAATTCGCATCTAGCCCTCCGCAATATAGAAATTCACTACCGAGTTTCGACATCGTCCCCTCTTTCGTGTTACAGATTATGCATTCAAATGTTTTGAACGATACAATTTGATCGTTGGGGCCTCACGTCTTCTGGGGAGACTTTGTGACCCTTTTTTGGATTCTCCTGTTCACGAGTTCATGAAATCTCTATTTCTTAGTCACTTTTTTGGGTTGGCGCATTCGATCTATGCTGCTTCTTGTTCCGTGATATACATATTGTACTCAAAATTTCCATGATTTACAATTCCACCATGGACTCCTTGGTCCTTTTTCTCATTTCTTCTTTCCTTGTATTATCGCTTTGTGGTTATATACTTAGTCGCCTTTCTATGTTCGCGGGTTCCAGCGTTGGCGGGTTGACATATATTTATCTCCATCTATATAATCACACAACGAATCTAACCGACTGTTGTTGCTTTCCATACTCAACCAATTTTGTGGCCACAGTTGCTGGCTTGGTGGTTTCAAACTCTGCTTCTTGTTGCGTTGTGTGCATCTTGCACTCAAAACTTCCGTGATCTACAATTCCAGCACAGACTCGTCGAACTTGCAAGCTTCACTCTTCCACGGCTCACAAATGTTTCAGAGTAGCTCTCGCTTCCTTCCATCCACACTAACTTCCTACCCTTCATGATATACATTAGTTATGCTCTTACTAATCATATACAAATTGCCCTCTGGACTGTACTACCATACCCTCTTCGTTGTTACGCATATTGCACTCAAAAAGTTCCGAGACATACAATTTGTCCCTCGCACCCTCACCTTCAATGGTTGTACCTTGTAACCCTATTTCGAAGTTGTTTTTCCCGTGCCTGCGACCTCTGTACTTTCTTACTACACAATTAGAAACCTTTCATGCTAACAGCTCACCATGCAGGAAACGTTAACATTGTCATTAATGCATGAAACGCTCAAGGAGATCTCCCATTATTACGCATTAAACGAAGATGTGTAGAGAGTTATTTTGTCCCTTCTGATTGTTCATCTCAAACATGCGTCGTTGTGTTGGCATGGTCAAGAAATCTACAATGCTTAATCTCTCATTGCAATATCCGCCATGTTTGCATTTTTATGTATGCGATTACTAGTGTTTAATGTTAACAACGCATCATGCAACAACCATTGAAATTGTCATTAATGAACGAAAGTCTCGAGGACATCTCCCATTCACATGCTTTGGACCAAGATTTGCACAAGATTATATTATTCCTTCCAACTTTTCATTTCATTCATCGTTTGGAGCAAATAAACTTTCTTGTAGAGTTATGGCAGTAGGTCGACAACAGTTTTGTAGAGATACAATAAATATCTTTGAACATCAGGACCAGAACTTCCAGTGGTCCAGGGCATACTTTTACTATTCATCCCATTTCGCTCAGAACGAAGTGATTTGGACGTCTGGAATCGCTCGTGCAGGATGCGTCCCTGAGGTTTTTGACTGTAAGGAGGTGGTCTCTTTGTGTGCCGAAAGATATATTCCAGGCCAAAGAATTATTCCACTGCGTGACCATTCTCTTGTTTCTTTATCACCTCAGGCCTTCTGCGAGATGTTAAAATTGTCGGAGCCAACATTGACGTTCAGAGGACAAGACTGCAAGTAGTTTTTAGAAAAACATGATAACGGGTTGGACATATTAGCCGACTTCCTTGAAGAGTCGACAATAGTTTCTTAAGATATCACAAGGTTGCAGGTAAGTTCCTTTAGAAATCCATTTCGGGAAATTGCTTGGTTGTTTACAAGAATAACGGGACAGGAATCCACGATAAGCATATCCCATATAATTATTTATATTTTGTATTTCATAGTCAAGAAACAATACATTTTATATTGGGGGAAGCTAATTTCCATTGAGCTCTATTCTTAGTTGTCACGATTCAAAGAATTGAATAAATTTTATATGTCATCCTACTTGATTTTCACAATAGTGCATTGTTGCCCGTTTCCAAAACTTTCTCTTTCCAATAAAATAAACTATGGATTCGACCTAGTAACATTCTGGTACGAGGCCATGTGGAGGCACAAGGCCTCCCATTTTTTTTATGAATTTTTTAATGGCTTTGTCTCAGTTTTCAAAGATTTATTGTTAGGCAAGGATGCTCTGCGGATGTCTGGCCAGGCAACCAAGTTTTTGAACAGGAAGGGCACATTTGAACCAACGGAAAATCACAGTGTCCTCATGGTCTTTGGCTCTAAGGAAAATCTTGCTTTCCTTCCATGCCACATCACAGACAAGATGTTTGTTGCAGAAATAACAAAGCAATACAACCACTGGTTGCATTTTTTCCATGAGAAGAAACAAAAATAGTTCATTCCTCAGCCTTGGAAAGTCGGAGACTTCGTGTGCAGAAACATCAACAAGATTGACGAGTTTTCCACCGATTTCAAGAAATTGAACCTAATGTATGCTGAAAGGCTAAAAGGGTTCGACTCTAATGGGATATTTCGAGAACATTTACTGACAATTGTCTTTAACAACTCTTTTATCCATAAACACCTGACCCAAGACAGGGACAGTGTGGACAACAATCCTGCTTCTACCAATTGCGACGCATAGACATTTCAAAGCACGACTAAATTGTATAGACAACATGGAAAAGTATCCGGCGAGAAAAGTACCAAGTCCCCCGCCAACACTCCTAAGAGAATGACATCACGGAGCATTTCTTCGATGACCCACCCCAGTAAGAAAGCAACCCATAAATCTTTGAACGGAGGAGGAGATAAGAACGCTCCTCGCATAAAAATTGATAGTTCTCACAAACTTCCAGTGACGAAGAAAAGGAAAAACAATGCAGGGGAGGCAGAGGAACCCGAAATTGAAAGTGAACAGCTGCAACTTGAAATTGAAACTGAGCACATGCACAAAATTGGGTCGTCCGTGGTGGAAATATCTGAGACCAAATTTTTTGATGAAGATGAATCATTCGTATTCCAGAGCCCTGTTTTTGACAGCCAATCTAAAAGTATGGTCATTGAAAAGAGAGATGTAACAAACAGGAAAGAAAAATCTCGCACAGAGATTAACTTTAGGAAAATGCGGCCATCCCAAATTTCCTCATTTCACCAAGTAACCGGTGAAATTATTCATGATTCCATTGGAGGAATTGAGATGGAAAATGCCAATCTGAAAAACCGCCTCAACGAATTTGAGCATGCTTTCATTGCAACTCCAGAATTTGCCAGTCCTTTGGAAAAAATCGTGCCTTCTACCACTGCTGCTAAGATGAAAGTATCCTCTACCCTCCTTGCATACTCTAGAGCCCTTGTAGAGAATAACATCAACAAAAGAATGCAGCTAGTTACTGAAGCCTGGGAAACATCACAAAATTTAGTTTCCTTCGGAAAGAAGGCAAATGGTTTTCTGGAATATTTGGAGGCGAATTTAAAAAATGACTAGCATTTTTGTGAACAGGTGCTGACCCATTTTTCCAACTATGTCGCCAACACATCGGAACTGAAAAAAAGACAAGAGAAACTCCCCTCCCCAAAGCAGGCCAAAAAGGTAAAAGCATGCTGGCAAAAGAAAATTAACAACCTGGAGCTCATTGTCAAATCATGTAAACAAGTCATATCAGAAAATGAAGATTTATTCACAAGCCCGATCCAAATGGACTTAGTCGGAAGTACCAATGAGGTTCAAGACCCAAACTTAATTCTCAAATCCTTGTCAATCACCAAAGAAGCCTTCCAGGAACAAGTTGATATTTTAAAGTGGTTTTCTTTTGAAAAGTTTTATGGCATCGTTGCAAATCATCTAGATGAGCACGAGCATTGGGTACTGGAGTATGCAGCACACAATGAAGAAATTGAACAAAGTCTGCATAGTATTTCAATGGATCTAAGGAAATTAGAAAATGACCTTTACAACATAGAAATCCGGGATGAAATCAACATGCCCCCCATGAAAAGCTACATCGAAGAATGGTTCCAACAGAGAATGGACAACCTCGTGCAGGAAGGGAAACAACCGGTCGACAGGACTCCACTGACCATCGATAACAACAACAAAAACACATTGGGTTCATACTAAGTCTATACTGACATCTTGTTTTCTTTATCAATCTAGTTTAAGTCTATATTGTCATCTTGTTTTCTTTATCAATCCACTTATGACCTCTTTAAATAGGAAATTGTAACCAAAGACTCATAACTTCCAATTTCTTATTTTCAAGTCTTACTCTCTACCGTCGCGCACTTCTTCTTTTGACATTCCTAATTCTTGTACTTATTTCTTTTTATGGTCCGTGGGAGCCCCAATCCTAGTCTATATGACAAACACATTTAAATTTCCAGAAAGATGTAACACACATTATTAATTTTTGATAAATTCCAAAGAAAACTGATTCAGGAATGCCTTTATTGTATACTAAATTTTGGTTGTCCAGGAACCTTTCTCATTTGTTCCAAAGAAAACTAATTTGGGTCTGCTACATTTCTTGTGTCTTAATGTATGCTAATTTTTTTGTCTTGCACGACGTTGTTACTATTCTATTGTATGTTAACTTTTTGGGTGTCCAGGAACCTATACTTTGATAAATTTTAATTTTTCTTCTGTCCAGAAGCCTTTGCTTTCAAACAAACTAATTCGGAAATGCTATTTTTTTTGTCTTTTTCTCCACGAACCTATGTAACAGATGTTATTATATGTAACATACATTATTTATTTTTGATAAATTTCTATAGTCCGCAAGTCTGCTTGTCAATTTGTATATCGCGGAACTCTCGGTGCTATTTGTAGGCCACAGAACAACATAGGCCCAATTTTGAGCCCTCCAACCCGAGAACCCGCGATCCAAAAAGTGGCTAAGTGTGGAGGTCTGCTACATTTTTTTGTATCCTATTGTATGCTTAATTTTTTGTCTTGCACGACGTTGTTACTATTCTATTGTATGCGAACTTTTTGGTTATAACAGACGTTATTACTATTCTATTCTATGCTTTTAAATGTTGATGAAATTTCCAAAGATATGTAACAAACATTATTTATTTTTGATAAATTTCTATAGTCCGCAAATCCACTTGTCAATTTGTATATCACGAAAATCTCGGTGCTATTTGTAGGCCATGGAACAACAGAGGTCCAATTTTGAGCCCACCAGCCCGAGAACCCGCGATCCAAACACTCGCTAAGTATGGAGGTTTGCTACATTTTTTGTGTCCTATTGTATGCTAAATTTTTTATCTTGCACGACGTTGTTACTATTCTATTGTATGCTAACTTTTTTGGGTGTCTAGGATCCTATACTTTGATAAAATTTCATTTTTATTCTGTCCATAACCCTTTGTTTTAAAGCAAACTAGTTCGGGAATGCTAATTTTTTTTGTGTTTTTCTCCACGAACCTATGTAACAGACGTTGTTACTATTCTATTGTATGCTTTTAAATGTTGATGTAATTTTTAGAGATATGTACCATACATTATTTATTTTTTTATAAGTTTCTATAGTCCGCAAGTTTGCTTGTCAATTTGTATATCATGGAACTCTCCGTGCTATTTGTAGGGCATACAACAACAGAGGCTCAATTTTGAGCTCGCCAGGTTGAGAACTCGCGATCCAAAAACTCGCTAAGTATGGAATGAGGACTCCGTGCATGCTCTATAAAATCTCATCTCCATACTTTATAAAAGTACATATTTTGTATGTATAAAACTAAATATCTACTTTCTAAAATTTGATAAATTTCAATTTCTTTTGTGTCTAGGATTCCTCGTTTTAAAGATAACTAATTCGGGAATGCTAATTTCTTTGTATTTTTTTTCCACGAACCTATGTAATAGACATTACTATTATTTTTTTGTGTTTCTCTCCACGAGCGTATGTAAAGAAAACTAATTCGGCAATGCTAAATTTTTTTTGTCCAAGAAAAGCCTTTGTTTTAATGAAAACTAATTCGGGAATGTTAATTTTTTTGCGTTTTTCTCCACGAACCTATGTAAAGAAAACTAATTCGGCAATTCTAAATTTTTTTTGTCCAAGAAAAGCCTTTGTTTTAATGAAAACTAATTCGGGAATGTTAATTTTTTTGCGTTTTTCTCCACGAACCTATGTAACAGATGTTATTACTATTCTATTGTATGCTTTTAAATGTTTATGTAATTTCCAGAGATATGTAACATACATTATTATTTTTTGATAAATTTCTATACTCCGCAACTTCCCTTGTCAATTTGTATATCGTGGAACTGTGGGTGCTATTTGTAGGGCACAAAACATCAGATGCCCAATTTTGAGCATGCCAGCCCGAGAACCCATGATCCAAAAACTCCCTAAGTATGGAATGAGGGCTTCGTGCATGCTCTATAAAATCTCATCCCCATGCTTTATAAAAGTACATATTTCGTATGTATAAAACTAAATATCTACTTTATAAAATTACATATTTGGTATGTATAATTTATGTGCTCCAGGAACCTATAATTTGAAAAATTTCAATTTCTTTTCTATCAAGGAGCACTTCTTTTAAAGATAACTAATTCGGGGATGCAAATTTCTTTTGTGTTTTTTTCCACGAACCTATGTAACAGACATTACTACTATTTTTTTGTATTTCTCTCCACGAACATATGTAAAACGTATGCAAGTCTGTTCTCGATCGCATTTACTCTCATCCCAAACTGACAGAGACTACTACCATGCAACATTTGTTTTACATTATCACTATTAAAACAAAACTCCAAATACCTATGTATCCTTATCATGTGGAAAATGTGTTTTACAAGACTATTACTTTTAATAGATATCATCTAGAGTTTTTCATCATTAACTTTTGAAATTATTAAAAACAAAACTCCAAATACCTATGTATACTTTTCATGTGGGAAATGTGTTTTACAAGATCGTTACTTTTAGTAGATATCATCCATACTTTTTCATTATTAACTTTTGAAACCTTTAAAGAAGACCTTTCAATAAGGAGTCAAGAGTGCATTGTACCGGTAATATATCTATTACAGTTGGCAAACTTGAAGTGTCGGTAATATATATTATAGTTGGCAAACTTTAAGTGTCTGACAAGATCCTTCCAAAACAGCTATCAATATGTACCTAATAACAATGTATTTAAGGTTATGTTTGGATATATACTATCACAGTTAAAATAGTTAAAGTAAAATGCAAATATAACATTGTTTTTTATATGTAGCTAATAATAATGTATTTAATGTTATTAGTCTAGTCTAAATTTTTTGTTGAATTTATTTATGAATTCAAAAATGTAATTTAAACAATAGAAAATAGAAATTTTATCTAAATTTATATAGCGTCAATATTATTATTAAATTTAAAAACAATTTTAAATACTTTATTATGAAATACATATATTAAGAAGAAATACATGTTTTTAACCATTTAGACAGTTCTTTAACAAGTCAAATACTAATTTTAACAATTTTAAGAAAATAATTTGATAAATAAAAAACATTCATCTGTAAAATCCTCCCATCCCTGCTGGCAACCATAAATAGCCTTACTAATACTTTCTCGTACAGTGAATTATTAAATGTACTGCACTCTGCATATTGAAAAAGCTAATCCGTGCAGTGAATTATTAAATGTACTGTGCAAAATGACATGCTTTCCGTTATGATGAAGATGGCCCCTCTCAGCAAAAGAGAAACGTACGTTATGAGTTGGATCCCACGAAAACTACGAGATGACAACCAGGCGAATGTCTTTGTCTCGACTCTCGATGCGACTTGCTCACCAAAAAAAACCAGAAATAAATAAATTCAGTACGAGTTATAAGGTTTAATAAAATTTTTTAGAAGATATTTGTTTGAAATTTGGTGAAAAATTGTTAGATTAGTAGATTTAGTAACTATTTTTATATAATCTTAGTAATTGTTAGATTAATAGATTTAAATGACTTTTAAATAGATTTGAATGAATCTACATTCAGAAATGAATTTTAACAACAAAAATATTAATTCGTATAAATTGGAAATAAACTTTTCTTACAACATTAAAAAATAAAAATAAAAAAAATTATAAGATAATTTATACTTTTCGTCAAAAATATTACCCAATTTGTCACACATTGATGAAGAAAAAAAAAAAAAAAAAAAAAAATCACCTGAAAACAATATCTTGTTGCTACACATATAACGTAGATAAGGCCGAATTGCGCCGCGCGCGCAGTCTAAAGAGTCCCATCACGAGGTTACCTGCAAATCCAAGAGTTTTGGTTCCTCTTCTGGATTAGATGTTAACCCCCTACTGCGTTTGAGCTCCCTTTTAAAGCCTTCCTGCTTATCCGAATCTCATATATGTTTTCCGAGTCTCTAATACTCTCTCTGATAGTGTTTTTCATCAATTTATCTGAATTGCAGACATGGGGAGTTGCGTTTCTTCAACTGCCACCAGTTCTTCGGTGCCAGCAGCTACTGCAAAGCTCATATTGACGGACGGGAGCATCCAGGAGGTCTCTGAAGAGCTGAGAAGCCAAGAGATTCTGCGAGGATATCCGGGCCACTTCATCTGTAACTCAGACGGTTTTTACGTCGGTCAAAACATATCCCAGGTTCTGGGCGATGATGATCAAATGCAGATTGGGCACCTCTACTTTCTTCTTCCTCAGCGGAAATTACAGTTTGTTCTCACGGTCTCTGACATGGCTTCTCTTCTTTTCAAGATTAACAATGCTTGGGTATCGGCACAGAAGAAGAAGAAGAGGCTGAGCAGAGGATTATCATGTGGGTTTGGTAAAGCCGAAGCGCAAGTGCAGCCCTTTTTCGATATTCATAGCCAACATGAATGTGGACAGGATTACCGCTCTTCTTCTGTTTGTTGTATGTGCAAGCGCCCCAACATTCCAATTTCAACGAACAGAGGGCGACTCCAATGTCAGTCTAAGTTGCAGACGATTTTGGAGACTGTGTGATCGATGTCAATTGTTCAATGATTTTAAAAATCAAAATTGCTAACTATGGAAACAGTTGAGGCAGGGAGAAGAGAAAGACCTTGACTGGTTTAGTTGCAGAGAGGTTGAACAAATGTACACCCGCTTTTCTTCCAGAAATCTCTCGAATGTATTTATTTCTGTTCATTTTTTCCAGAAATCTCAAATGTATATATCTTTGGTCATTTGTTTTGACTTAGTTTTTCAATGTACGCGCTCCTAATATGTTCCTTGAAGTGTATGATAAGAATGTATTTAGAATGCTTTACAATATTTAGTTGAGATCTATGACCTTCATATTTATGTTCAAATTCTATGGAGGGTTATTTGTGGCCAAATTCTATGAAAAATATGATTTAGGTTAGCAGCAGGAGTATGACTCTTTGTCTTTGTGCTAAGAAGTTAATATTATTTTAATTATAAATTTATTTAAAAATTTATAACTATTTTATTGATAAGTTAAAATTATGAAGTTTCCATTAACGTGAATGGTCATAGTTATCCATATAAAAAAATTGTACCATAAAAATTACAAGAGGAATCCACCATATCATATATTGGAGTTCAACTAATTACAAAGAAATTGTAAATGGTACCACTATTCCTTACCTAAGTCATATATCCTAAAAACCAGGGTTCAAAATAAAGTATGTGCCTTCCCATCAAAATGTACAAGTAAAAACCATGTACATGGATAAATGTATAATTAAGTAGATTTCTTCGTAAAAAGGGTTTTTATTTTTTTTTAAGAAGTGTAGTGTAAATATCTTACAATTTGGTACTTTCTCTATTTATTAATTAATTAATTTTATTTTATTTTATTATTATTATTATTATTATTATTATTATTATAAGAATGGTTGGAATCGTCATTTATTATTATTGAGATTGTATATGTTTTTTTAATGTATTAAATTTATTATTATTAATATTGTATATATATTTTTAATATATTAAATTTATTTATACATTTAAAAATGCTATTTCAACAATAAAAAAATATAATTTAATAAAAATTTATATCACAAATTTCACTTTGATTGCCATTAGACTCTATTTTTTAATATAAGTATATAAATATAAACTAAATAAAAAACCTCTTAACTAAGAGAAATGACTTCTTAATGAAGATAAATGGTGAACATGAAAACAACTTTTTTTAGTAATGAAATAATAATAATATGAAAAGAAAAAACTTCAACAAAACTAATGGGTATATATTTTTTTTAATATTTCATCTTAAATTTAAATATAGAAAGTTATAAATAACATAGGTCTAAATTAAATATTTTTTTATTGTAAGAATGTATCTAAATTACAAGAAACTAAGTGGTCGGCGAATGTGCACTCATGGAGAAAAACTAGGGTTTGATGCATTGTGCATACCCAATGCCTAACATTTCCAAACCTCCCTTGCTCAAGTCTGGCGCAACCAGTCCTGTCATAATCCCTGACACATCAGAATGAACGCAGAGGGAGGGGTGAAAGCCCCCTCTTATCATAATGTAACAAAAAATGATTCGGAAGGATCTCGAGTAAAGAAATCGCCCTTCGAACGCTCTCCCCACCTCTGAGATCAATTTATGCATGAAGAGAATGACTGAGACAAAGGAACACGAATGGATGCAGAACCGTCACATCCAAAATCTTCTCGCATCTGGGTACCGAGAAAATGTATCCCACAGGCACATGTAGCACCAAAATACGTCATAAAATCTACCAGGGTAGAAGAGCACACCCAATTTATGAAGGACCATGCTCTAATTGGAAATTTTTTAGGACTTTGGCCTTCATAAAAAGACCTAGCTCGTTGGATTAAAACCTAGTGGAATCTGAAAGGAGATTATGAGCTTCATCTAAGCTCCAAAGGATTCTTCACAATCATATTTTACAACCTGGACGACAATGATCACATCTTCGAAAACAAACCCTATTTCTACATCTCGATAGGTTTGTACCTGCGCTTCTGGACGAATCGTTTATGCCCTGAAAAGGAGGATTTTTCCTTTACCTCGGTCTGGATTCGACTCTACTTCTTGCCTCAGGAGTTCTGGCTAGATGAATTTCTAATGGGTATCGACAATATGCTAGGCAGGCATGCCAAATCCTTAGAAGCCACCAAGCAAAGAAGATACACATCTTATGCTTGAATCTGTGTTTACATGAATATCTTTAAATCCCTACTAGGCTCAGTAACCCTAGAATATTAGGACAAGGAATGGGCCCAAACCATTGACTATGAACACATACCTTTTCACTGCAGGAAATGTCATGAACACGGGCACCTCTTTAGGGATTGCCCACTCAATGCTCCAATAAATCCAGACACGGAGGAGAAACATAAAGATGGTTTTTTCTCAGGTCCAGAATCGCAAGAAGCAAACACATTAAAAACCCAACCATAGCAATGGACGCGGGAACTCCAATACCAACTCCTTTGACACCCTCAACCTTCTTCTATAGGTCGAAGAGGTTGAGAACCGTCTTCTGTCCACAAATTTGAGAATCAACAAAGGAAAATAAAAACAAAATCAGAAGCCAAGCCCTGAACAAGCTACCATTCCTGAATCCCAAGTCCAACCAAATCCATCCAAGTACTGAGATATTGAAGAAGACACCGCCATGCTAATGGATTAGCAGGAACTAGCCAATATTGATCTAGACAAGTTAAAAGAAGCACTCAATAAGAAGGATCTAAAAACTATACTGGTTGATCAACTCAGGAAGGTCCACAAGGTCTTCCTAGATTCCATAGCTGGAGCCACCTCTAGGCTGAGTATTAGTTCATACCCAAACCCAGATCCCAGAAAGATCCCTAAAGAAAGCATAATACAAAGGGAGAAAATCGACACATCAACTGATAAAGGAAGAATGGAATTACATGATCAACTCGGGCCAGATCCAATGCCTCTCAGAAAGCTCCTTCTCCCACCCACCCAATTGTTTATGATGAAGATCATCACCTAGAATATTAGAGGCCTGAACGAGAGATCCAAACAACGAATTCTCCAAAACTACATAAAAACCGAGGATCTAGACATTCTCTTCCTAAAAGAAACAAATTGTGCAAGACAAATAGATGAAGAACTATTTAAGAGATGCTGGAGCCAACACAACTATTTTTATTTGGATTTGAAAGGCGCTGCAGGAGGTCTGGCCATCCTTTGAAATCCTGCCACAGTCGTAGTTGACCAGGCTCTCTCTACAATCAACACCCTTACTTCCTGCTACCACACAATTGGTTCTAACAAATATGGAATGATTACTAATGCCTATGGCCCTAAGAGCATCCAAGAGAAAGATCTCTTCCTAAAAAACGTATCTTATCTTGGCTCTTTGGTTGGCCACAAAATATGGATATTCGGAGGAGATCTTAACATCATCCTCACACTTGAAGAAAAAAGAGAAGGAAAGAAACGACTGGAACAAGACAACATCAAACTCAACTCATAGACTGGCTCAACCTGGTCGATATTGAAACAGGCAACAAATCCTTTACTTGGTCAAATAAACTCTCTGGTCCCCAACAAATATCCTGCAGGTTAGACTGTTTCTTAATCTCAAAAACCCTAATGTTGGAAGGACCAATGGTAGAGGCCAACATCCTCCCAAAATCAGGGTCGGAACATTGGCCAGTTCAGCGTTGGATAGACACGATAGCCACTTCGAAGTTCAAACCCTTCAGGTTTGAAATTTTTTGGCTAACTCATCCAGATTTCCAGGAGCTATCCTGTACCTAGTGGACCAAGGCAGAGATTCAACAAGGTACCAAAATGTACAGATTCCAACAAAGGTCAAAAAAATTCAAACAACAACTTCGTCAATGGAATAAGGATGTTTTCGACAATATCTTTCAAGAGAAAAAAACACTAGAACATAGACTAGAAGAAATTCATAAGGAGATCATTATAATAGGACACACAGACACCCATCAACAAAAGGAAGACTCTCTCAAGAGGTAGCTTGAAGAAATATATAAGTAGGAGGAAAATCTCTGGAGACAAAAATCTCGTGTGCAATGGCTCAAGGAGGGAGAAAAAAACACCAAATTCTTCCACTGCTCCATGATACACAAATGCTTCATCAATCACATTAGAAAGCTTGAAGATGGCCAAGGTAACACCATTTTAACCCATGAGGAAATAACAAATGATTTGGTCGATTTATACAAGGAACTACTTTTAGAGCCTCCCATTGATCGAACTCCAATGATCAATTGGGTCATTCAACATGTTCTATCCCTAATCACCCCGAAACATAATGAGGCTCTAATGCAGCCCATAACAAAAGCATAAGTGGATCAGGAGTCCAGGAAATGCCCAAGGGAAAATCTTTGGGACCGGATGGCTTCACCACAAACTTCTTCCACTATTGCTAGCCCATGATCCGTGAAGAGGTGTGGAAGCTAGTTGAGGAATCCTGCACCTCGGGAAAAGTCCTCCCCGCCCTAAATGCTAATTTTCTCACTCTCATTCCAAAGGAAGATCGGGTTACTAATATGAATAACTTCCGACCAATAACGCTATGCAATGTAATCTACAAAATCATCTCCAAAGTCATTGTTATGCGACTCAAGCCTGTTCTCCCTTTCATCATCTCCAAATAACAATCAATCTATGTGAAAGGAAGGGAAATCATGGATAGCATCATCCTAGTCCATGAAATCATCCACTCGCTCAAGAGCACTCACACCCCAGGTATGCTCCCTAAACTCGATCTCTCAAAAGCCTTTGACCAATTAAGTTGGCATTACATGAAATCCCTTCTGATAGCCTTCGACTTCAACAATGAATGGATATCTTGGATAATGAATCTCATATCCTCAGTCTTTTTCTCCATTCTTGTCAATGAAGTCCCCTCACAACCCTTCTCTCCCACCCGAGGCATCAGACAAGGGGACCTTCTCTCTCCTTTTCTATTTTTCATCGTGGCAAAAGGTCTAGGTTGCTATATAAAATCTTCTATCCTTGATGGCTCTCTTCAATGCCTCCAACTACTTGGGCTTCAACCCCCGATCTCCCACAACCAATTTGTAGATGACACAATTCTCTTGAACACCCCTCTCAAGAAGCCAACAAACTCAGATCCATTCTCAATGACTTCATTGAAGCCTCTGGCACCTCCTTTAACTTGGAAAAATATCAACTTTTTTTCTTCAACACTCCCACAACTATCCAACAACATATCTCTTGCCTGCTACATATACCAATTTTCTCCCTTCGATCCCAGTACCTGGGGCTCCCACTTTCAGACTCCGCTTCCTGAAACATTTCCTGGGACTCCCTCATCCTCTCAATCTCTAACCGCCTAAGTAACTCGACTTTTATATCCCTCAACCTCCCGGCTATACTCATCCTTCTGAAATTCATGCTTCAAGCTATCCCTGCGTACCTCTTCTCTTCCCTTGTTTCTCCACAATCTATCATAAAAAGAATAAGGAACCTACAAAGAAAATTCCTCTGGCATGTTCATGACCCCAACAAAAAATGGGCCCTAGTCAGTTAGGAGAAAGTCCATAAACCTAAATCCTTGGGGGGGTTGGGCCTCTGGAACCCAGGAAAGCTGAACAACATGATGGGGGAAAAGATTTGGTGGCATTGTCTCAAAACTCTAGCAAAACTCTGGGAAAAACTTTGGAAGCGCAAATATGCCCTGAATATCCCTCAATCTCACCTTATTCGGATGCAATATCGGATTCAAGGCTCCAACATTTGGAATGCAACCTGGAAGAATCACCCACTCATACAAGCTCATGCATTCTAGGAATTTTGAAATGGTCAAAACGCTCTATTCTGGACGGATTCTTGGCAACAATTTCCACCCCTACAATCAAAGGATAATCTAAGATCTTATCAGGATCCTCCATGATCTGAACTACCTTAAGGTGGAAAACCTATGGCTGGATGTCTCCCTTAATCCTCCTTGGCGCAGTTGGAAAATGTCTTCACAGGACCTCCAGGTTGCAGCAGACTGTGGCTTACAACATTGGTGAGAAATGACAAACCAAAGGAATATTTGCATCAGTGAAGATCCATATATTCTTTGTTGGGGGTACAATCTTAATGGTAACTTTACTCTCAAAGAGGGCTATAATTTGCAAGAAAACTTCCACAACGTCCAGAAATATAACCTATGGGAAATACTATGGAAATCCAAATTATGGAAAAAAATCTCCACCTTTCTTTGGCTTCTAGTTCAAAACAAAATCTTAACTTGGGATAATCTCAGGCAACGAGGCTTGATATTTCCTTCAATCTGTTATCTTTTTCAACAACATGAATAAACCATGGAGCATCTCCTCAACCAATGCCTATTCAGTGAGCTAATATGGGATTAGGCTACCCATTGCATGAGAAGAACCATAAGAGAAAGGAATAGTATCATGAACACAATCAGAAATTGGGGAAATGGACTATACAAAAGCCCTGTCCTGAACATAATTTGGAAACTCCTTCCAGGATTCATTGTTTGGAAATTGTGGAAAGAGAGGAATAGAAGGATATTCCACGCTCAGGCTTCCCCTCCCTCTATCCTCTGGACCACTATGCATAAGCATTTTCAGGAAACCATCCATGCCCATTCTTGGACCCAAGAAGATCTCCCCACGGATCCCTTTGAATCCTCTATTCTGAACTCTTGGAATCCTTCCCTATCGCTTACTCTCACTTCCCTGTAGTCTCCCTCAAAAGCTTCCTTGACCAGTCACATCCCATGCCTTCCTCCTCCTCTGGGCTTTCACAAAGTCAACTTTGATGGTGCTTACAAGGGTAATCCGGGTCAGGCAGGATATGGAGTGGTTATCTACGATAGTGTTGGAAAAATTCAGTATCTTGTGGAAGAGTATTTAGGACATGATACAAAAAACTCAACAGAAATCTGGGGTCTAATCAGAGGGATTCAACTGGCAGTTGATCACAATATCACTCACCTCATAATAGAAGGGGACTCCAAGGTAATCATCAATCTTGCAACCAAGATCATAAATGGAAAGGATCCAGAAAAAATCACTCCAAGTTGGCACCTCTTAGGCCTCCTAAATAGTTTGCAAGCACTTCTTAAGCCCTCTCTCACTCTAATAACCTCTCACATTAGACATGAAGCCAACAAGGTCGCGTATAGTCTAGCTCATGAAGGAGTAAATTCCACGAATAATGCTATCTTCATCGATATAGGGTAGTCCCAGAACTCGCAACTGCTACTTCATTGCAAGGAGTTGGCTCTCCAAGAATATCCGCTCTTGGATGGGGTGATTGATGGCCTATGACAAGATACATGTGGCATTCAACAACAAAGGGCGTTATTAACCCCTGTCACTAGCCACCCTCCCACTTTTTTTGAATGACTAGCACTCGAAAAGGAGTAATGGAAGTGCGTTGGAAAACTCCAAAAATTTTAATGGCCCCCCGCGCGAACCAAGCCTGGTGTATTGGAGTAGGTACCAGCCCTCGGGAAGTTGTCACCTTCGCCTTCATGGTGATTATCTCCATCAATTTGCGGGGAAATTTGAAGGTAAGAGCCCTTGCGCACTCAACCATTCTCATTTTTCTGCAAACTCTCTTGTTCCTTGGGTTTTCCAAGCTCTTTCACTTTTGGTCAACCTCCCCCCCTCTACTAGTCACTCTGCACATCCCTCACCAATCCGCCATGCCAAGAGAGAGGGGAAAGTCCAAGAGAGGACCATTGTTTTACATCTCCTTAACTAGGTGTAACAGGCTCGCCCCCTCACAACTTTCTCTAATGACCACCAACTCTCCTAGCCCTGGCCAGAACTAGTTGGAATCGCCTCAACACTCCCCTCCTTCCCTCTCCGATGCTATGTTTGAATCTAGAAGTTGCCTAATTGAGGAGGAAATTCCTCTTCTTGAAATTATTCCTCATACTGTCCCTCCCAAGATGAGTATTATCCCCAAATCCCAAGCCGAATTCCTGGTTCAAAGTCATGGCATAGGCAACTGCATAGTGGAGGAAGAAATTCCCCCTAGTTGGCAGGTTGATTGAATTAAATCCACCAACATTGCCTTGGAATAAGCTTCTCCAAAGACCGCAGACACAGATATGGATCTTCATAAGAACAAGGCGTATAAAATTGAGCAACCTCTGCTCACCTCACACTACCTCTCGGAAGAACATCTTCAGATTATAATCAACATGTAGTGGACACTCAACGACCAATTGCACAACCAACACATTCTTGACTAGTGAATGGAACTCATGTTCAATGCCCTGTCAGAAGCACCGGACAAGGAACACTTCCCATCCTGTGGTTAAAGGTTCATCCCAACCTACAACATTCATGAATGCCCGAGTTCACCCATCGCCTAGCTCCTCTAGTTTCTTTCTTTCTCGTTTTGTTATTTTCTATGATAAATGGTTGTTACTCTGCATTAAGATGTATGGTAGTTTGTTAAGGCAGTTTGTTTTGGAGTTTTTTTGTTCAACATGCTACAAGTAAGACATCTAAGACCTTTTGGTAAGCCACCTATTCTGGTTTCCCAGTTGTGGCAGAGTAGGTGGCAAATATAAGCAATTTATTGACAGATACTGAAGACAATATATAGTATCTCTTTATTTACAAAAAAAAAAACATAGGTCTAAATTAACTTAAAAATTTGTGATATAAATATGATAATTGTAAAATTTTATTGATTATTATCGAATTTTTTTGTTTAATTTGAATATTTTTACTTATTTTTAATATTTTTAATTTTTGGTTCTGTAGAGAATATTGTCCACATTAACCTGAAGTAAAATTATCAACTATTAAATTTTAATTATTATAAAACTACCTATCCATTATTTTCTCCTTGTTCTCTATAATCGCACCCAACCTCTGCCATTTCTTCCCCTGTTCAAATCGCGCTTAGACTGTGCACAATTCATGCCATCTCTTGGCCTATTCGCACCCTTTTCTGGTGAATTTCGCCTCTGCCACAATGCCTAGGAGGTACGAACCCTCTTCATATGCAGATCTCTTTGCCATTCCAGAATTTGCACAGTGCAAGGAGGTGTTTTTGCACGCAGGCTGGGGGCCATTTTGTCTAACTTGCAGGGCCACGATGATGGCCTCTCCATGCAATTTTCCCTCGGTTTCGATGGGAAGACAACACATGTAAGGTCTCTTACCTTTTAATTTTCAAAAGAGTCCATTGTTGCAGCTACAAAGCTCCCATATTGGGAGATAGATGGTTCAAAAACCACCAACTGTCGTGCTCAAGTTATAATAGGGTGTTTAAACCCGAATTCGAGAGCATTTTAGGAGCAAAATGATATTCTATGGAGTGGATAAAGGTGGAATTGATCAACCCCCTCATCATCATCATAAGGTGGATTACGTGCAAAGGTAGATACTCCACTTTCAAATCTTGTCATTTTAGATTGTTGGCTCATTTTCTATTCAACAAACCTTTGAACTTCCCTTTCTATTTTCTCAAAAGCTTGGAGAAGATGTCCTCTCAAGTGAGGAAGAATGTGACTAACCCCCACAACAGTCTCTTTCACCATGGCTTGATCAAACTCCTTGTTCTAGGTGAGCTAGATAAACAAGGGAAAACTTGGGATTCCTTTATCTACCAATTTGCAAACCCTCACTTGACAGTTAAGACCAACAAAAAGCCACTTAGCCTAAAAAATATCTCTCCATCCAAGCCTCGCTCTCCAAGAACTCCAAACCTCTTTGTACAAGCCCTCTCTTTGCTGGAACAATACATAAATCTTTTTGATATCCCTACTTCTTCATCGGGTAAAAAGACCAAGAGAGAAGACCAAAAGGAGCCTATTGTCAACCCCCCAATGCCTTCGATCTCTCTTGATCCTACACCTTAAAAGCTCCAAGAATTAATTCAGCAAGACTTTCCCATTATTCCCACAAATAGGAGGGGAGCCAATTGATTTGGTAAAGGAACCTTTCGAAAGAATACCTGGAGTACAAGAACCAAACCTTATGAAAAACCCATGCCTATGTCGGATCCTATCCAAGTGTCCTCCGACCTTGAGAGCCCTCACAAGAGACTTAGGGAAGTTTCTGCGAATGGATTAGTGATCCGGATTTTCTGAGTAGAATGAAATGAATACAAATTATTAACAGGTGCTTAACACAAAATAACAGAGATATAGTAAAACTGGTTTTATATTCAATAACGAAATAAGCTGAAACTATAAAATGCGGTGGAAACAAGCTTGCTGGAATGGTGGCGACTTATCTCTAAGAAGAGATGTGATGACAACGCGCATTCACAAGAAGAAGGTTACAATGAGGCTATGGATTCCTTTTTACAATAAGAAAGAATTCCAAAAACCCTAGACATCCAAAAACCTAACCTTAGGAGATGAAACGCCAAAAGTCATGTGGGCCCCATTTGGGTAAGTTGGTACATCAACTTCCCGGGGTCGTAACTTTTACATATGATCTCCGTTTTAGGCGTGTGATAGCCCGTTGGAAAGGTATCATCAAGGAGATTCATTTTGGGGGCTTAATATTTCCTTTAGTTATCATTGAGGAGATCTATCCAGAAAAAACTTCATTTAGGCCCTCAAAATGGCCCCGGAACTTAAAACTGCTAAAAATAGTAAATTGCCAAAATTGTCAGAAAACTATTTTGAGCCAGTTGGAAAAGGTGGGTGGCCACCAATATCCATATGGATCAATCCTCCCTTTTTAGGAAGCAATGGTCTCCATTGCGTTGAGGTCCCCCATCAGATGAGGAAATTTCTACTGAATTTGGCCCCGGGTGAGACACTTGCCTTGGTGCAGGAGTTGCCCTGCTTTGATGACTTGATAAAGATGGATCCTTTGTTGTCAAGTGCCCTTGATCTGTCTGTCCACAATCTGATCATTGGATTCCTGTTGCATGTAGTTGGGGTTGAGCTCTGTTGGTGTCAGTTGTTATGCTACTTCTGAGGTGTCCAATAATGGTGGGAAATAAGGGCGAAGGAGATCCACGTTGAACACTGGGTGCAGCCCAAGGAAAGTAGGAATGTTGAGCTCAAAATCATTATCCCCCATGGCCTTGGTGATAGTGTATGGCCCATAATGGAGTGGGTGAAGCTTCCGACGGGGTCCTATAAGGCGTTCTTTCTACAAGTGCAACCAAACTTTGTCGCCCACCTGAAACTTATGCGACACCCGATGTTGATCATGGTGTTGTTTGTACTTGTCATTGGACTTCTGTAGGATATCTTGAACCTGTTGGTGGATGTGCTAGATCTGCTCAATGAACCGAGTGGCTTTGTCAACTTCAGTTGGAGCAGGAGATGAGTCGATCAAGGTGACTGCAAGGGGAAGTGAAACATCTATGGGACCCAATGGTTGGAATCCCAACCCCACTTGAAAGGGGCTGTGGTCGGTTGAGCTATGCATGGCTCGGTTGTAGCTATGCTGGACATAGGTAAGGCTCTCATCCCATGTGCAAGGGTTCTTTGAATTATACATGCGAAGGATATGAACAATCATTTGATTTACAACCTCGATTTGGCCATCTGTCTGGGGGTGGAAGGTCGTGGATTTGGTGAGCTTGGTGTCCAGCAGTGACCAGAGGCTCGACCAGAATGTGCTGAGAAATCAACTATCCCAATCTGAGACAATGGTTTGTAGGATTCCAAAATGTACCCAGACTCGTTCAAAGAATATCTTGGTAGTGGCCTCTTCTATGATGCTCTTCTTGCAGGCAACCAGAATTGCCATCTTAGAAAAGTGATCAACAACCACAAAAACACAGTGATTTCCTCGCTTGGTGGATGGGAGGCCCAACATGTAGTCCATTGAGATGGATTCCCATGGCTTGTTAGGAGTAGGAAGAGGGGTGTACAGGCCCTGTTTCTTAGTGGTCGGATTGCAATAGCGCAGGCAGTGCATGACCTGATATACTTGCTGACCTCCTCTCGAAGTTTCGGCCAGTAGAAATGTTTATGTAGCATCGCCATTGTCTTTTCGACACCGAAGTGTCCTGCCACCCAAATGTAGTGGGATTCCTAGATCAACTTCGTTTTCTCACTTAATGGAACACAAATATGGCCTAGACAACATAACAACCCATCCTGAAGATGGAAATTATTGACAATTGTGTTTTCACCCAACATTTGGTAGGTGGTGGCAAAGTCAAAGTCTGTCTCATAGATTTGGGGTCATCCAGATGTTTCATGGCCACAAGAGTCTAGCACCGTGGTGAGTGATGTGATTGGAGGTCTGCTCAGGCAATCAACGACGCGATTGGTGATTCTTGTTTTATACTTGATGTTGAGGTGGAATTGCTGCAAGTATGTGGACCACTTTTGATGGCGGTCATTCTGCAATTTTCCCTTTGTCTGCATGAATTGCAGTGGCTTATGATCGGTGTGGATGACTGTCTCCTTCCCAAGAATGTAATGTCTCCACTGGCGGCATGCTTTCACAATGGAGTACATTTCTTTGTCATAAGTAGGGTACTTACGGACAATATCTCATAGTGTCTCACTATGATAGGCCACAGGGTGGTCATGCTGAGTGAGAACGGTGCCCACATCATAGTCTGAAGCATCTGTCTCGATCTCAAAGGGATGTTGTGGGTCTGGTAGTGAAAGTACTGGGGCTAAGCACAAACACTACTTCAAATCATCGAACGCTTGTTGTTGGGACCGGCCCCACGCAAATTTTGTCTTACCACCACCCCTGTTTATTTGGCTAAGGGCCCATGCAATATGGGAGAAACCCAATATGAACCTGCGATAGAAATTGGCAAGGTCCAAGAAGCTCCGAAGCTCAGTGATTTTTGTTGGGGATGGCCAGTCATGGATGACTTGGATCTTGGCTGGATCCACATGTACACCATGTTGATCAATGATGTATCCCAGGTAATGGACCTTGTCCATGCCGAAGGAGCATTTTTCCAAGTTGGTGTATAGCTTGTGTTGCCGCAAGGTGTGCAGAACCTGTTGAATATGCTGCAAGTGTTCAGCCCAAGTCTTGTTGTAAATTAGAATGTCATCCAGATACACCATTACAAAAGTATTGGTGAATGGTCGTAGGATATCATCCATCATCCTCATGAAAGTGGCTGGAGCATTTGTCAAACCAAAGAGCATGACCAACCATTCAAAAAGGCCTTCCTTTGACTTGAAGGTGGTCTTCCATACATCTGTCTGTTCTATCAGGACCTGGTAGCTAGACTTCAGATAAATCTTACTGAAGTATTTGGCCCCCGTGAGTTGATCAAGGAGGTCATTGATTCGGGGAATCGGGTACTGGTTTCTGACTATGATTTTATTCATAGCCCGATAATCAATACAGAGTCGCCAGGTTCCATCTTTCTTCTGTACCAGCATAATTGGGCTCTCGCAAGGTGATGAGTTGGGGTGGATGTGCCCCTTGTGGAGCAGTTCTTGGATCTGTAGCTTGATCTCCTCATTCTCTAACAAAGAGCGATGATAGACTGGCCCATTGGGCAATGGTACGTTGGGGGTCAGATTGATGGGGTGCTTGACCTAGCAGTGCAGAGGTACCCCTGTAGGTGAGGAGAAGATATCTGAGTATTATTCCATGACCTTATATACTTGCTTCTGCTATGTGGAGAGGTCAGCCGCAGAGACCCTGGATGTGGTTGCGATCTTTCGCTTATTTTGAGAGCGAATCATGAAGAAGAAAAACTTCCCCGTCTGAGAGATGACCTTCCTGCATTGCTTAGAAGAGATCAAGGAAATAACACTAGGTGGGACTGCCTCAGGTATCCTATACAATTTCATGTTCAAAGTAATAATAACACTACAAGGCCTAGACTCATATACAACATGATGTTTCCATAAATAAGGTTGGCCCAAAAGAACATCACAAACTTAGAGAGGAGAAACATCACACAATACCTCGTCTTTTAAGGGTTTGATGTCGTATGACAGTCGACGCTATTGGTTGATGCAAAGATCGCTTCCTTGGTAGAGCCATACAATGGTGTAGGGTTATGGGTGCGACGTTGTTGGCAGAGCCAGCCACTTGACGACCTCTTCTGAGATGAGATTCTTCTGGCTACCGCTATCAATGATGAAGTGCAGTGGGGTGCCTTTTACCTACATCTGTGAATGGAAGAGGCACTCTCCTTCTTCTGGCTCGTCTGGTTCACCAGGTTGGAGCTTGGTGGTAACAATGGTGGCACTGGGTTCCGCATCAATGATCCATTTTCCCCTTTCTGGTTCTGGCTCAGAGTTAGAATCCGTATTTGATTCATAGGCTTTCACTTCGGCCACTAGCGACTACTTTGAGCGACAATCAACAGTGTTATGCCAAGGGCTCTTATGGAAGTCGCACCACTTCTCGATATCTTTCTTTGTCTTTCCGATGTCCTTCTTTGCTTGTGGCTTGGACTGGTTTTCCTGATATTGTCCATATTTTCTCTGTCCTTTGTTCAATGGGTTGGGGCCACCCTTTCCTAGCTTTTGTTGTGAGGGGTTCCCAAGCCCAAATTGCCGCGTCTTTTGTTTGAGCTTCTGCTCGATTTTGACGGCATATCGGTAGGCTGCGCCCAAGGATGAGATGTCCAGAAATTCCATTTTGGTTTGGATGTATCTATGAAGAGCGCCACGATACTTGAGCACCAGATGTCACTTCGAATATTTGATACCCAACTTGCTGCAAAAGGTATGGAAGATATTTGTGAAATCTGGCACTGCTTGGTCTCTTTCTTGCCACAGTGTGGTCCATTTGGTATACAGGTTGTCATAACTTCCGACAGGGTAGTATTGTTCCTTAATAGAATCCCTGAAGGATTCCCAGGTGGCTGTGACTAAAAATAATGAGGTTTCCTCTATTTCCTTTTGCTCACAGAAAGTTTCCCACCAATCTTTGACATGGGGAATGGCTTTGAGGAGTTCAAAAGTAATATTTTCTTTATTCGAAAAGTTATGAATAGACAAATACCCTTCTAGTAGATTCAAACACTTGTCTACAACATTTGTGTCTATATGACCTTCAAATATAGGAATATCGAAGTTTATTTGTACCTTGAAGGGGGCGGCGCCTCTGTTCGAAGAAGATGTGTCACCTGTTGGTAGCCGCCAAAGGATTTGCGTGAAACTATCCATCATCTCATTCCTCTGTTGCATGAGGGCTTCCTCAATCAACAGTTTGAAAGGATCTCCTGTCCCATCATCTTTCTTTTCTCCTACCATGGGAGGTCGCTTGGGCATGCGAGAGCTTCTGTCCTCAAGAGAAATAAGCTCGAGACTCAACTCTTTGTACTCCGACCTTGTTGGGGACATGCATTCAGACGACAAGGAGCAGACCTCTCTGATACCACTAATCCAGATTTTATGAGCATAATGAAATGAATATAGATTATTAACAGGTGATTAACACAAAATAACATAGATACAGTAAAACTGGTTTTCTATTCAATAACGAAATAAGCTGAAACTATAAAATGGAGCGGAAACAAGCTTGTTGGAATGGTGGCGGCTTATCTATAAGAAGAGATGTGACGACAGCATGAATTCGCAAGAAGAAGGTTACAATGAGGCTCTGAAGGCCTTTTTACAATAAGAAAGAATGCTAAAAACCCTAGACATCCAAAAACCTAACCCTAGGAGATGAAGCGCCAAAAGTCATGTGGGCCCCGTTTGGGTAAGTTGGTACATCAACTTCCCGGGGTCGTAACGTTTGCATACGATCTCCGTTTTAGGCGTGTGATAGCACGTTGGAAAGGTATCGTCGATGAGATTCATTTTGGGGGCTCAATATTGGTTTTGGTTATAACTAAGGAGCTATATCCCGAAAAACCTTCATTTAGGCCCTCAAAATGGTCTCGGAACTTAAAACTGCTAAAAATAGTAAATTGCCAAAATTGTCAGAAAACTATTTTGAGCCAGTTGGAAAAGGTGGGTGGCCACCGATATCCATCTGGATCAATTAGATCCACTAAGAAATAAAAAATCAGAGCCTACCTCTCCTTACCAATCCCCCATCACTCCTACTTCACCCATGCCTACTGTAGATCCTAAAACTGATAGATTGTCCACATCCCTCAAAGGATATAAGCCTTCCTCAGAGATCACCGATTCTTCCCCAACCATAGAGAATCTACAAAAAGAAAACCATCAGCTTATCCAACAATTGGAAGAGAGGAAGACAATAGACACACACCTTCATCATGATAATGCAGTCCTTTAGGCAAAAGTTAACTCCCTTCAATGGTTGGTCGATGAGATGACCAAATCTAACCGCAGCCTTAGAGCATAGCTGAAGAAACACAAGAGGCACAAGGCTAAGTCTTCACAGCAAGAAGGAGAATCTTCCAAAGCTGATCCTCCTCAACAAGCTTAGTCATGAGGGGTAACTTTTTTTTGTTTGCATTGGGACTTGCAAAATCGTAAGTGTGGGGGTAATGTTGGGCCTAAGATATGATCAATTTATGACAGTTATTAGACACATTTTGTCGAATGTACATATGTGTTTTTCACGTTTTGCAGGAGCTTTATGAAGAATTTTATGCTAAAACGGTATGATCGACACTAGGTACATATGATTCATGTTTAATGATTATATTGAGTATAATTCATCATGTTTTTACGCTTCCAAGGATCTTATTCACGTATTTTGGTGTTACAGGGAGAAAACGCACCACGTTTCTGCTTCTGGCACTCAGTCTGGCACTCCTTCCAGCACTTGTTCCGGTACCCGATTCGACACTGTGTCCAGCACTGCGTCTTGCACAAAAACAGAGGGCGACTTGGCAGTTATGGTATTGGTGGCCAATGATGGGCGAATCATAAATGTGGGTTTTGTTCATGCTTGCCCCCTCCAGCTACTGAACTTCCAACAACTCGGCTTTAGTTTTTCAAGAGGGTGATCATTGGCTCACTCTATTTCAGCAATTAGGGCATCATTTAATGTAAATTGTTGAATTTAGAAGTGGTTCGACCCTCCTGTGGTCGACCACTTGGTATGTAAACATTATAAATACCACTGAGGTGGTCAGATGATTGTTAAGCATTATAAGCATCAGTGTGATAGAAAGAAACACGATTTTACTCTGTTTTGCTATTTTACATTGCCAGATTATATAAGAACTGTGTTTTTGAGTTTTTATGATGAAATCGACCTGCTGAGTTCGTGGTGTGCTTTTAGAAAGTGACCACGACTTGTTGGGGGGACTACCAACAATCTGGTAACTATTCTTTAGTTTGTTTATGCATTTTATAGTTTAGTTGTTCTCTTTATTTCCTGTACATGCATTTTCATTGTGTTAATTAGTTTGTTGTTATAGTTTAATTGGTTTAAATCTCTTTTGCAGGTTAGTATGATAGGTTAGTATGCTAGAATATGTGTTTATATAACATACTTGGAAAGAGAGTTGATTTCTGCAGTCATTTCCATATGTTGTGGTTTACCCTAGCTATAGAGAGATTTTCCTCGTAATAAATATTTCCCCTGACTCTTAGAATTGCAAATATGACCCAACCCTATGCACGAATATGACCCAACCCTATCCACTCCATGGTCAAATGTCTACCTATTTTCAAAGAGAAAATTCCCCCATGTGAGTCTTGCATTTGTGGTAAACATAAGAGAACTAGTTTTCCACAATCCTCCAATCAAGCCAAACAACACTTAGATATGGTTCACACTAACCTATGTGAACCAATAAAAACAAAGTCACTAGGTGGAAGTTTTTATTTTCTAACATTTATTGATGATTTTAGCAGGAAAATATGGATCTATTTTCTCAAACACAAGTCTGAAACCTTCGCAAAGTTCAAGGAGTTCAAGGATGAAGCTGAAAAATAGAGAGAGAAGTATGTAAAAATACTCAGATAAGATGGAGGAGGTGATTATTGTTCCAAATAATTTGCAATTTTTTTCAAGTCACAAGGCATCATCATACAAAACCACAGGCATGTATACTCCACAACAAAACGGAGTGGCTAAGAGAAAAAATCAGATTATAATGAACATGTCAAAGAGCTTGCTCATAGATAAATATTTGTGTAATTTCTTTTGGGCTGAAGTTGTAGCGTGTTCAGTCTATCTTCTAAATCGATCTCTAACCACCAGTGTGAAAATGAAGGTCTCTCAAGAAGCATGGAGTGGGACAAAAATGAATTTCGCTCATCTCAGAACCTTTGGATGCATTGCATTCACTCACATACCTCCTGAATTGAGGAAGACGCTTGATGATCGAAGTGAGAAATACATTTTTATTTGCTACAATGAGACATCTAAAGCTTACCACTTGTACAATCCGATTTAAAATATACTTATTCTCAACAGAGATGCAAAATTTCTTGAAAATCAGTTATGGAGTGAGTCTAAACATCGCCCTATGGACAGTCGAAATCCACTGTTGCCACTTCCTGAACACACAGAAAATTCAGGAAAACAAACACATCAGCCCGTCCTTCCATGATTACAGGTACAAGGACAACCTAAAAGTTCCTAGATCAGATCTTGTTCAAGAATAAGTTCATCCTCTGAAGTCCAAAATCAATGAACTCAAAGCTTGAAAGAGATCCATCAGTAGTTGGATGATCTTAATCAACAAAATCATTTTGCATTATTATTATTCCAACCCACATATTTTAAAGAGACAACTAAAGAGCCACATTGGGTTCAATCCATGAACCAAGAAATTGACTCTATTGAGAAGAACAAGACATGGGATCTTGTCGATCTTCCAAGGCATTAGACCAACATTGGTGCCAAATGGGTTTACAAGACTAAACTCAATGAAAATGGATAGATTGAAAAACACAAAGCAAGACTTGTTGCAAAAGGATTCTCTCAGCAACCAAGCATTGATTATGGTGAAACCTTTGCTCCATTAACAAGGTTGGATATTGTAAGGACCCTTTTAGCCATAACAACTCAACACAAATGGAAAGTATACCAGATGTATGTCAAATCAACTTTCTTGAATGGTGTCCTAGAAGAAGAAGTATATGTGGATCAACCACTAGGATTTGAAGTCAAAGAGCACCCAACCAAAGTGTATTGGTTGAAGAAAGCCTTGTATGGATTGAAGCAAGCTCCAATATCTTGGTACAACAAAATAGATGCTTACCTGATCAAGAGTAGTTTCAACAGAAACCCAAATGAGTCAACACTCTACACCAAAACATATCAGCAAGGTAAAATTCTGATTGTATGTCTGTATGTTGATGATATGATATACACTTGCAATATTCAATTAGATAGTTTAAAGTATGCCATGTAATCTAAATTTGAGATGAAAGATCTTGGCATAATGAAATATTTTTGGGGATTGAGGTTGATCAATTAGCCAAAGGCATTTTTGTTTGTCAACACAAGTATGCTACAGACATCATCAAAATATTTTGCATGGAAGACTGCAATCCAACATAAACTCCTATACCCCTAGGCACAAAATTGAGCAAGCAAGATGAAGGCCCTACAATAGATTCTACTTTATATAAAATTTTAGTAGGCAACTTGTTGTATCTTACAACTACTAGACTTGATCTTATGTATGCAACCAACCTTGTTTCTAGGTTCATGGAATCTCCCAAATTTTCTCACTGGAAAATGGCCAAGAGGATTCTAAGATATGTTGTAGGCACACTCAATTTTGGATTATGGTACACTCAGTCTGAAGATGATCATCTTTCTGGCTACACTGACAGTGATTTTTTTGGCAGCCTAGACGATCGAAAAAACACTTCAGGATATGTTTTTCACTTGGGCACAAATCTGATTTCTTGGGAATCAAAGAAGAAACCCATTGTTTCCATATCTTCTGCAGAGACAGAGTATGTCGTTTCTACCTCAGCTTCTTGTCAAGTTGTGTGGCTACGAAGATTATTGAAAGGCATGTCACATACGGAAAATAAGCCAACTCCTATTTTCTGTGACAACACTTCAATGATTTCCTTGTCGAAAAACCATTTTTTTCACAAGAAGAGCAAGCACATTGACACTCGCTATCACTTCATATGCGAGCTAGTCAACAATGGTGAAATAGCTCTACAATTTTGTGGCTCATGAGATCAGCTCGCAGACATCTTTACAAAGCCACTAGAAAAAACCATGTTTGATTTCCAATAACAAAACTTGGGTATTATAAGTGTTGATGTTTGTAGCCGTTGAGTTTAAGAGGGAGTGTTAATTATAAGATCCAACATTTTCCCTAATACAATGTGTGCTCTGCACAATTACTTGACTTTTGTCCTTGCTTTGTTTCCTACTCTGTCTGCTCATTTTTCACCTTCATCATTACCAAAATAGAAAGATGCATTTGGTTACACAACTCGCAGAAAACTTATCAGGCTCACAAAGCAAATTGGTTATTGCAATCTCTGGTGATGTGCAAAAGCGCACAAGAAGCGATCATCTTAACTGGATAAATGATACGCAAGGTGTGTGGTAAAAAAACTTACAGGAGAAGCATCACAAGGAATGGCT
The DNA here is from genome assembly GCA_009831015.1 of Picea engelmannii. NCBI lineage: Eukaryota > Viridiplantae > Streptophyta > Pinopsida > Pinales > Pinaceae > Picea > Picea engelmannii. The sequence goes on along the minus strand of ML792987.1, from coordinate 351,990 downwards.
CAAAGTGTCTTGGCAGGAAACAAGAATCCACTAGAGTTATCACTGCTCTAGGATGCCATACAATCAACCTAAAGTCTCTCAACATGTGTAGGAGCGACAAACTAAAAAGGAAAAAGTAGCCTCATGCTTTTTTCGATGTGAAATTATTGAGAGCTCAAAAGACACATAAATGGGTTGTTGGATCTACTTTTAACGTGAACATGCAAGGTTGGGAAACATATGAGGATTCTCA
>ML792987.1:332620-346304 GCA_009831015.1 Picea engelmannii | reverse complement strand
GTTTGGAGTTTATCAAGACCTCACTCGTTCATGCATGCCTGGTCTGGTTTCTGAGTTGACACGATGCTGTTTTGAGTTTTCCTCCATTTGATCACCCCTTAAATAACTCGTGACATTAATCTGATGGGCTTCGGGCTCTGCTCTTGCTAGCAATCCAGGAGTGACTTCCGAACGCCAACACGATCCAATTGAACGAATTAAGGAAACGGTCACAAAGTCTTGGTATAAAAAGGAGAGCACACAAACAAGTAGATACTTTGACCTCTAATTGTAATAGTGTTAAAAGGAAGCCTGTTGGCCTAAGCGTTGTACAAGTGTGTTGAGAGACAAAGTGTAGGTTTTTTCCCTTGCAATCCATGTTGTAAACATATAAGCATTCCGAACCTCACAGAGTTAGAGTAAATAAGAAAGTTGTGATGAGTGGATTTTGTTATTCTTTAAAATTTTGTTCTAGTAATTTGCAGCATGCGGCCATATTTAATGTAGTGAATTTTGTTATAAGGTTGGAATTATGAATTCAACATGTTACTTAGTGGAATTAAAGACACTTGAAGAGGATAACAATCATTCCTCTCATTTTAATTATGAAATTAACATATATATATATGACTACAATTATGAGATCAACATTTATAATTTAAAATCCAATATAATTAAAATACAAAACTTGAAAATGAAAAATTAACTAAATTTATAATATAAAAAATAAAAGATATTTAATAAATTTAAAATTAAATAAATCTACACTAATGATAAAATGATCAAGGCTCATAATTAATAATTAACTGATAAACAAAGTGAGAAAGAACTCATTCCACTTATCATTATTACCAAAAATAAGGACATGGAGATAACTATGTGTATTGTAGTAACATTGCCATATCCTTTAAGGACACTGTAAATGTCATAAACTATGCAGGGATTTGGAGAGACAATAACTTACTGTGATAAATGAGTTTATTTGCTGGCAAGCACTCACTCGAAACCAGTAACTGAAACTGAATGATATTAGGCCGCAGTCACACATCACGCGTGAATGATTAAGTTATCTCAATTATTTGAGACCTTTCACCAATTATTTACGTTATGAGTTGGATTCAATTTCATTCACTGAAACATGGGAGGACAACCAGGCAGAGTCAACTTGCTCTCAAAAACATGAGTGAATAAAAGGTCGTGAGATACGACGTAACCTCCAAAATTACAATTATATATGTGCTGGCCAACCTAATATCACAGCAAAAGGAAAACGAAATTACACTTAATTGTGGGGACGGTATTACCGGCGCGCCCTGCCTCAAGTTGTCACCAATTGATCTGCAAATCCACAGGTTTGGTGCCTCTTCTCTTCTGGATTTGACGTTAAACCCCTCTGGTTTGGCGACCGCCTAGGTTCGTGGTTTATCCGATATTGGTAGAGACTCTACTCTCCTATATATACAGGTTTCTATTTTCTAAAGCCTCCATTACTGTCTCCTATAATAACTAAGTGTTATTCATAAATATATCTGAATTGCAAGCATGGGGAATTGTGTTTTTTCAAATGGCACTTCTTCTGTGCCAGTAGCTACGGCAAAGCTCATATTGATGGATGGGAGCATCAAGGAGTTCTGTAAAGAGGTGAGAAGCCAAGAGATTCTGCAAGAACATCCAGGCCACTTCATCTGTAACTCAGATGGTCTTTATGTCGGTCAAAACATTTCCCAGGTTCTGGGAAATGATGATCAATTGCAGACTGGGCAGCTCTACATTCTTTTTCCTCAACGAAAGTTACAGTTTGTGTTGACGGTCCCAGACATGGCTTCTCTTCTTTTCAAGATTAACAATGCTTGGCTATCAGCACAGAAGAAAAAGAGGCAGAGCAGAAGATTATCATGTGGGATTGGTAAAGCACAAGTGCAGCCCTTTTTCGATATTCATAGTCATCATGATGAATGTGGAGCGGAATACCACTCTTCTTCCGTTTGTTGTATGTCCAGGCACCCCAATATTCGGACCTCAATTACAAAAAGTAGAGGGCAAACCCAATTGGAGACGATTGCCAAGAGATGTTCACTTCGATTTTTATGTAACAAACATTAGAACATTAAATAAACAATGGGGTACATAACTATCTTAGTTGGATTCCCTCTTCATTTGCCATTTAGTTCGGGTGATTAAAGACAGTTGGGAATGCATTGTTAGAGTGCGATTTGGATAAAATGTGTATAAAAAGGCAATACAATGATAGGGTGTGTCACATAAAGTAACAAGTCGAAAAGACACCCATCAATCATGGCAGCAGTTCATCATAAACTCTCACTCGCCCATCATGCAATATTACTAATAACGCACAAGAACCAGGAATATGAGAGGGAAAGGAGAGAATGAGTGTGTTAAATCCATCCATGATTGGCAAGGAAGGAAATAAAAGGAAAGGTTACACTCAGATTGGCACAAACAAACGGTGTTGTATGCTGGTGTTTTATTGAAAAATATAGTGGCAACGACAATGGAGAAAACCGAGGTAGAGAGCGGTGGAATTTGTTTTCACAGTATTTTTTTGGAGACATTTTGTGATTTTAGGGTTTTTCTGGTTTTATATTCTTTTTAAAAAATCTTGTGCATTGTATCTAAAATTATGTTTCATTTTTATTATGTTTAAAGGGATCACATGTATAGAGTGCAAAGTTTTCCTCAAGTTTTTAAATTCAAAAAAATAAGTTCATCTCAATGGAATTGATCCCTCTCAATTATATAATAGATTTGGAGTTAAGAGACACATATATATGCCATGTTTGTAGAAAATGTACAAAAAATTACTCTTCCATATTAAAGTTTTCATAAAAACATTTATCCTTCTATAATACTTTATTATTACTTCCATAAAAAAATTCCTTTTGAGTTGAAGATTGTTGCTTAAAGGTTGTATGTGAACCTTATTGTCATGTTTAGGAACACTAGGGGCTAGTAAGGGGCTCTTACAACAAGGTTGTTCGTATGTGAAAGTTATTGCCAAGTTTAGGAACAATAAAGGCTAGTCGAAAAAAAATTAAAGATTGTTAAATATTGTTGAGATATCCTCTCAACTTCTCTTCCTAAATTTGGAATAAGTTGGATCTCACAACAACTCAAAAAACCCTATATAAATCTATTGTATTTGTACCAGTTTTGATAATATCAAGTGAGGTATTCACTATATATCATGTATTCAATTTCATTGCATATTATGTTTACTTTCTTGGTCTCAGAGTAGGTCTAGGTGGTTTAACCCCCTCGGGGAGCGACCAGGAATATGAAGGAGATATAATTTGTTGTAAGAGAGTAGATAGAGTATTGTTTGAGTGTTTTTTGCGTGATGGTTAATTTAGTGTGTGAATGAGACACTATGTCTCATCTCTCTCCACACGATTGTTGTAATAAGTTTGTTTGTATTGGAAAACTATTGTCATGGATGTCAAAGACAAGGGGAGACTGATAAAGCCAAAGAGAAAATCTAGGAAACACCCTAATTGTATAACTAGGCCAACAAAGGCACGGAGGGTTTTTAATTTTGTACAAAGGTATGAGGTGGACGAGTCAACCCTGCACAGGTACAAGGAGGTGAAGAGTATGTGCTTGTATCGATGAGGAATCACAGTTTGTTGAAGTGTGAGGGTCTAGAGGAAGAATTTATGAGCATGTTTTGAACAACAATGGAAGAATGAAATCAAGGAGGTGAAGATCTTTGTGGCAGAGTGATCACAGTTCGCTAAATCTCAAGGGTGCAGAGGAATCTCAGGCATCTGTTGAAGGTGCATAAGAACAATAATCCTGGTAAGGGAGGCCCTAGTGGCTTGATGGTCTCATATAGACATATCGGATATCGAAAGAGTGGAGTGAAAGCACAGTGTTAAAGTCTCAAGTGCCTGGTGGATGGTAGTCTGATGTCAATTCCACATCAGTGCCATGATAGATTCAATGTCAGAACCATGAGGGAATCCACATCCATGCCACATTCTAGTGTCAAGTCAACAAAGTGTCCAAACAAGGGACAAAGAATGTGATGACATCATATACACATCAATGCCACATCATCTAGTACACATGAAAGTGATCCACATGGAGATCATGTCATCTTCCATGATCGGATATCGGAAGATCGAAAGGATTGAGTACACAATGTTGAAGCTTCTCGGGGTTGAGTGGCCTAGTGTCCCAGTGGGTTGATCGCCTGGTGACACGGTTCCATAAGCAAGGTTCCATATTAGATACCAGATATAAGAAGATGGGAGTATTGTTGAAGTGTTAAAGTCCTAGCGGGCTAATACCCTGGTGGCTCGGAGGGCCAGTGAGTTGATCGTCAGGTGGCATACTCAATCGGAAGAAACTATTGAGATGAAAAGTTGTGGGAATGTGTTAAGTACCAAATTAGATCTACAAATATAATCACCACAAATGATGAATACACAATAGATCCAAAGGAAAATATAGAAGAAATCACACTTTATTATATCAAAACCCTTGAGGTAGGGAAACACCATACAATGGATCATATTATGGAAGGGATCCTCTCCTGTTCACTTGCCTCTTCGAGGGGGAATCCTCCTATTGAGCTACCACTCCAAATACAATAATTCTCTTCATGTCCCATTACATTGCTTGAACCCCTTTATATAGTGCTACCATCACCTAAGAACATTCTAGAGGAGGAATCTTCTAGAAGTAGAACCTTCTAAGAAATCCTCTTACATTTATTATATCTCACTACCTATTTATTATATCTAACTACCATAGTGGGCCTTATTTAATAATATAGTGGATCTAGTCCACCTTACATTGAATGGCCTCCATTATTATCACTATGGGCCCTCTGGGACCCCCCACTACCTCTCTAGCTACCTTACATTCCATCCCCCTTATGAAAGCGTTGTCCTCAATGCTTGATGGACAACCATATACTAGGGTCCTATGGATAAGTGTGGACCATAGTGTTGAAGTAGACTAGAGAACCAGGGTCCCATTGAGAAATGGAAGCCACCATGTTAAAGTACTCCAACTGCCATTGTAAACCAGGGTCCCATGTCCAATTGTTCATGTGAACCCCACATGGAAGATATTGACACCCAATAACAAACTGAAAATGATGCTCCCAATACTGACACCTATCATATGGATCCAAATAAAAATATCCATCCACATAGTGGGAGAGGATCAAAGATGAATCTGGAAGGAACAATACCATTGCAGAAGACACTGGTAATCATAAATAGCTCCTCATGTGTCACATTGATGTGCTCTACAGAAGGTGGAGTAGAGTCATCAAATAAAAGATAGAAGTGGGTGTTATCCTAGAAATGAAAACTATCCATATACCAATCATCACAATCGACCTCAAAATCATACCAAGCATATATTTCTTGTGTTGGAATACTGAGAGGGGGGGGGGGGTGAATCAGTATTATCCTTTTTCAACAATTAGCAATTACTTTTTTATATTTTATCGATAATTTATCACAATGAATCAACAATGAATTGTATACAAAATCAATTATATAAATATATTTAACAACAATTAAAAGTTTTATAAAGATTAGTGAAGGACACCAATCCTCTTTAGAGCACCAACTCTAAGAGACACCAATCCCCTTCTTCAGGGCACAAACCCTAGGAAGCACCAACTCCCTCTTCTTTAGGGAACCAATCCTAGGAAGCACCAACTCCCTCATCTTTAGGGAACCAACCCTAGGAAGCACCAACTACCTTGTATTTAGGGCACCAACCCTAGGAAGCACCAACTCCCTTATATTTAGGGAACCAACCCTAGGAAGCACCAACTCCCTTATATTTAGGGAACCAACCCTAGGAAGCACCAATTTCCTTGTAAATTATAATTTGCTTGGTAAGGATATGAATCCTTCCATGCTCCTCCCTTCCACCCTCAATGCATAAGTATCTTCAGCTTTCCTTCCTAGAATTTGCTTCTATGTTTATCTTCTCATCTAGACTACAAAGACACTTTATTCTCACCACTCTTTCTCATTTACATAATCTTCAAAACGGTATGAGATTATAACACATTGTGTCCTTTCATTTGGACCATCGCACCTCTTCATTTACCTTAACCATAATCTCTGCTAATGATGCAAAAATCAAGTTCTGTCGAGGCACTTCCTTCAAACCATTTACATATGACTGATAACGCAAAACCACGGGCTTATCAACTTAAGTGATGTCTTTATTTCATTTATTCCAAATGACCAAAGGCAGTGACCAGGAGCTAAGCCAAGTGAGTGCTTGATCACTTATCAAAATCAACGGTCACATTTTAATCTCCTGATTAGATGGATGGTTCTCATTTACTACGAGAATTCAACTATTTCACTCATGTTATCCTTTCACTGTACTTGATCAATGGTCGAGAATGCTCCCAAAGTGTTCTTCAGATCAGACGACTCATGTACACTTCAGGACTTCGTCCTTCGAGACTTCGGGACTTTGTCCTTCGCGACTTCCAGCCTCTTTACAAATCTCCCAAATCAGATTTCACTTAAACAGTTTGCACGACTCATGCCCATTTCAGGACTTCGACCTTCGGGACTTCGGGACTTAGGTCATTTTCTGGTGGTGAAACTCCCGGAGTGATGTAACTTACTAAAGTCGCTTGTTGACGTGGCACTTCTTGAGTGGTTTCCACATGTCACCTAGATTCGTGGCTTACACGTACCTGAAATGCCAATTTCATCTTGACACGTGTCATTATCTGGCTGTGTCCTTGCTGACGTGGTCTTCTCACGTAGATCTCCTGATGTGGCACATATTCGCTTCTTTGATCTAACAGTCAGAATACTATCTGAAATGTAACTCAGATCGACAGTTGAGAGTGACCTCAGAATTTCGACCTTCGGGACTTCGGGTAATTTGATCTCTCCACTTCCCAGTTCTTTCAAAGTGATATTCCCCGAAGCATAAACTCCTCACAACTTTTAACCTGAAATGAATTTTGTTCATTGATCATGATCTTAGATCGACGACTCAATCTCTCTATGATGCTGCTTTTCCTTGGTTTAAATCCAATGGCTCTTTTCTTTGGATATCCTATCCTTCCACTTTAAAGTGATCCAACGACTGTTGAAAATTTGGGTATTTGAGATATCATCCCTTTTGCATTGTTTATCCTATCCTTCCACTTAAAGTGATCCAATGGTCGAGAAGGCTCTCGAAGCAGATCAATGATCAAGGATGATTGTGAGGTCCTCAACTAGCACGACTTTTAAGACTATCGTCGAGTTTTGCAATGGAAACCACTCATTGGTAGTGGAACTGATGTCAGCCGTAGATCTATTATTGAGTGACCATCGATGATTGATGTGGATTGTGGAACCACAACTTGCGAGTGGTTTAATTTGTCACCCAAGCTCTGCAATTGAAGTTTTGTGATTGTTGGTGAGTCAACCACAGTCGTCTATCTTTTAATCTATAAGATTTGACGATCTTGACTAATTGCGGGATTGGAAATAACACGTTGTTTAATTCTCCTTTATCTCTCCGCAATATATCCCTGTCGTTGATCTGGCGCTTTCATATCCAACAGTCACGACTTATTCTGATCATTTGGTGGATCAACCATAGTCATCGATCTTTCAGTCGATGAGATCTGATGATCTAAAATAATTGCAGGATTGGAAATAACGTATAGTTTAATTCTCCCTTTGTTCTCCACAATCAATCCTTGTCGTTGATCTGGCGTTTGCGTATCCAACTGTCTTGGATTGTCCCATGGGAATTTTGATCCTGATCACGTTTATGCACTGCTCTTTCCCTTATGAGATTCATGTGCATCATCGGCTTTTGACATCAATGACAATATGTCCAACAATCTCCCCCTTTATCATTAAGGGAAACACTCTAACTTCATACATACTCCCCCTGTGATGATGTTTTTCTCTATGAAGTTACTCTCCCCCTTTGACATCAATGGAAAAGGGTTGCCCCCCCTAGGGTAATTCTCTCATGACTATTTTATTTTTAATGAGGTTTTTGAATTACTCCTAATTTCTCGGAGATTTTAAAAAGTACTCCTGGGCAGAGGTTTTGTGAAAATGTCTGCAATTTGTTCTTTGGTGTCTACATGCACTATTTTGACCACCTTTTGGGTAACCTGATATCTTAAAAATGGTATTTGATTGGTATGTGTTAAGTTTTAGAATGCATCACTGGATTTTTAGATATGCTTATGGAACTAGTGTTGTCATAGTTAATAGTAATAGGATTGTTATATTTTATTTGTAGGTCTTCTAAAGTTTGTTTCATCCAAAGGACTTGTGTGCAACAGGATGCAGCAACAATGTATTATGCCTCTACTGTAGAAAGAGATGTAAATTCTTGTTTCTTGCTTGACCATGCCACTAGACTTTTTCCCAAGAAAAATGCTCTTCCACTGGTGTTTTTTCTATCATCTATGCTACCTTCCCAATCAACATCAGTATATGCAGTTAGGTTGAAATTTTTATCTTTTGGATACCACAATACAAGTTCTAGGGTTCCTTGAAGGTAACTGGATATTTTTTTTACTTCTTTTAAGTGAGTTTCTCTAGGTGCAGATTGAAATCTCCCCACAAGTGTTATCGGACTAATCGGTAGGTGCGGACACTAACAGATCTCCCTAGATCCACCTGGATCTAGAACAAAATAGGATAGGACATGACTCTTCCCCTAAGTTATGACTATTGAATTAGCTAATAGGGAGGAACAAGTAACATACCTTTGTATCGCTTCCCAGGGTCTCTGTTGCTCTCACTTCGCTCCGACGCTCTCGTGAGGTCAAGACCAAGACAACACAAACCAACCAAAGTGAAGATAACAAAATATATTCAATCGTCAACTTATGTGTATGATCAAGGAATCACAATAAAGTAAGAATGACTTTATGGGAAAAGGACATGTCGCTGTGTCATATTAATCGAAAGTAGAAGATACAACCTGATCGCCTTGATGTCACAAGCTTCCTTTCGATGGCTCTTGGTTCCAACACACACACTTGCTCGATCCTTGTATGAAGAAGATCCAATTCCTCTTGATAGACTTGCTAGAGTCTCCAAGCTCTTATTCAAGCTAGGCTCTTCACACAATTCCTTCACCAATTATCCAAATAATCTTGCTTAACCTTTTCCATGAGAATCCCATCAATATATAGGATAGGATGAGATGGTTACTTGGATAAGAATGATCCCACAATATCAGGGAAACCAGTAAAAAGATAACCATTCAAATGCCAACCCATTCTCTAGAAGATTCCCTTCTAGAACCATCGAGACTTCATATTTTTCCAAGCTTGAGAACAAGTTCGCACCCTAGCTATGTATCACAGTGCGAGAAGTTCGCACCCTAGCTAAAGGTAGCCTGCAAGAATGGGTCATTCTCGCACCCTAGGATATAAGCAACCTGTGAACTCTCTTCAAAAATATGTTTTCTGGGCAGAGATGAATGTCACTTTTCTCAGGAGAAAGTTCTTATTAGGAGCCTGAGTACACCATCATCAATACATCATCAATATGACCAAAATCATGGGTAACAGAATTCCCCCCAAAATATGAGGCCATAATCAGTGACAGCCGAAATACTTTGTAAACTGCATGTGTGTGTCAAAAACCAGGAGTGCACCTAATTGGAAACCTGCAAACAACCAAGCATCTGCAGAATATCATATTAATTCTGAGGTAGGCATTCCCATACTCAAATCACAGACGGATGACATTATAAGCATAGGTCATGGCCACCAATCATACACTATGGATCCATGCCATCAAAATATAGCATAGCCACCAAGAATACACTGTGGATCTATGCGAGAAAATTCAAATTGAGACGACATAGCCACGAGACATACAAAGTGGATCTATGTGTCACAAATTATACATATCCAATCACAACCTGGACAAAAAGATGAGATCTAGGGTCTTCAATCGTCACCCAAAAGTACGAATCTTACCATGTGATTAAATGTGTTGAAGTCGAACATGGTAGAAGCCACTTGATTACCGGTCAATGATGAAACCATTAACAAGTGCGAGGGAAATCACCATTAATGTCAATGACTCCCAAGGTACACTAGTACAATCCACCGAATGTGAATGAATGAGTTGAAGTCGAACATCCAACGAAATCTTTCGATCAGAGGTCAATGATGTAAACCCACTGTCGAAAGTGAGGAAACCTGCCATTGAGGCATGCAAGTTCCAAGGTACCAAAGAATTTCGAAGTCTTGTTTCTAGATAATGAGTTGAAGTTGATGGAACAAAACTCGTCACAGGAAGGCCTTGATGTATCCCCCATCAATGAAACGAAATGAGTAACATATTTTGAAGGTGAAACAGAGTATGATGTAAGTTGGACTGGACACAGGGAAGGCCGACACGGAGAGAATGGACAACTGCATATGGCCGACTCAATAGAGGTTTCATATGAACTTCTCTCGAACATGTGAATGACACGACCAATGATTTGGCAGCATTGACTTAGAGACGACACAGGGTACGACCTTGTAGCAAATCAAATGAGAGACAAATGGATTTCTCAAACTAGCTTAAAATAATGAATAGGGGGGTGTCATGTTCAAGAGCGACACTTACTGCCAATTAATATGAATACAAGAACACATCCCTTTCTGAAATTTTCCCCCACTATTTTTGGCGAGTACCTCTTTATTTTTACGCAAGCTTGAGGAGGATAACATATGCTTGTTGATATAAGCTCATCCTTCTAATGAGTCCTTCAGAGTATGTTTAACGAACCCTAGGAAGGAGTGGTTCGGTCCCATTGCGGGTCTGTTGATGTTTGTTTAACGAGTCCAAAGATAGAAAACTCGAAGATTTTTCATGATTATAGAGTCTGGAAAAAAACTTAAAAGAGAACTCTCTCAGTTCCTTTTTCGTAAAATAGTCTGATGAGATCGAAAAAGAGATAAATTGTCGCCCAATAACGCTTTCTTCAAATACTTTAACGAACGTGAAAATAGCAAGGTCGCTCGGCAATCTTTTCATGTTTAGAGAGTCTGAAAAGAGCTTAAAGGAGACTCCAGGGGGGTTCATTTTCCGTATATCCTTGTTGAGCCCGAAAAAGTGATAAAAGTGTGCTCGATCGCGTTCTCATGTATTTTCGAGTGTAAGAACGGACAAAGACCAAGCTCGAGGTTTTGTACAAAAACCATAAAAAACAATCAAAACATGTGATGAAGAAGAAAAATATATCCGCATCCCTGTGCATGAACATCAAAGTCGTTATGCCTGCAAAAGTCGTACTCAAAAAGGCGTTAGGCATTAGGTTTTAATAAATAAACAATTATATAATCCAATAACATGGTAAAAGTAAATATAAAGGGGTAAAAGCTATTTTTACCATAATCATTTTAACTTTACCAATATTTGAGCCCAAAAACCCTTCTTTTTCCCTTGAACTTCGGCGTTCGATTGCGGGAGTTACAAGCATCCATTCGATGAACCGTCTGCGACAGTGAGGTAAGCTCCTTGTCCTCTACCTTTCCATGGTTTGATTTTTCATTTTCATTGGCAAAAAACACAGTTTTGAGTTTGTTTTGAGGGTTATTGTTGCGCTCAGCCATTCTCGCAGGCCAGCCACATGGGACCTACGAGAATGCCTCATTCTCGCAGGTGAGCCCAAAGGTGCCTGCAAGAACCTCGCACTGTTCCTAAAGGGCACCTGCGAGAACCGCCAAGTGGAAAAAAAATTTAAAGTTTTGCTCAATGAAAAGATACCAAGTGTTGAATAGAGTTATTAACTTTCTTCTTATGCTTCTTATGCAGGTATTTGGCCATCACCATGGTTCTAGAATGGCATGAAAGGGAGCACGAAGAAGATGATGCCATTTCCGGAAATCATCTAGCCATCGTTTCTGCTTTACGAGACTGTGGTCTTATGAAGTTCTTTCGTATCCCGGGCATGAGGGTCCATGTCAGGTTATTGGAGTACCTTGTGCATATGTGGGATCCCGATCAGCAAGTATTCCATGTAGGGGTCCACACATTGTCCTTGTATATTGAAGAAATTTACTTCTTGATAGGACTGTCACGGTGTGGGTACCATGCAAGACTGACTGGTAGCAGAGCTGGTGGGATGCTTATGAGTGAGTATTGTCGCTTGCACTGTGTTCCAGAGGTAGAGAGGAGCAAAGGGAAAGTAGCTATTTGGGGAGTGTGAGATTTGACCCTCCGTACTATTTTGTTCACCATTGCTCGTATGGATGGGAGCGTCGCTCCTCACATGGCTCTCCAGAGTTACTTTCAGTATGTCATAGAGTGTACTGAGCCTCAGGTTTTTAACTGGGCAGACGCAGTGCTTCATAGCATGAAGAGATAGTTGACCAAATGCAGGCGAGGCGACCTAAAGAAATTCGGGTACGGGTCTTTGTTGGTGTCCTTCTTCCTTGAGAGGGTTCCCTTGCTGAGGCTGCAGGTTGAGTGGGATTTACTGGCTCCAACAGATCCAAGAATGCTGAGATGGTGTCAGCTCATGGCCCAGCATATATTTCGGACATGCCTCTTGGAGAGGTTCCACGACGTTATCAGTGTCATACAGTAGGAGTGTCAGAGTCCATTGGCCGACTGCTTCGTAGGGTTGCCCGGGCAGTGGTGTGTTACCATGAACGTCATCCATGACGTCACTTTGTAGAAACTATGAGCTTCAGATTTTGAAATTTTGGTCCTCAGACAAAACTTTTTTGTAAAAACTCTTTTGATCATTATATATACATACGGCTTCTACCGGTTTATCTTGTGTTGTGTGAAAATTGATGTGATTGATTTATAAATGACCCAAATGTCTGTCTAATACATAGTTAGCTAATGCATCAGTTAATGTATTTAGACGTCTAGAAATATGTTGATATTCAATATAATCAAAATAACGTTCCAAGAGGCGAATACACCCGTAATAAAGTAGGACTTTGAATAGTATAGACATTACTTAATTGTAGTACTACGAGCTGCGAATCGAGTCGCACAACCAAATGACGGATTCCGAGTGAGATAGCATCTATCAACAATTCGATAACGACGCTATACTCTACAATATTGTTGGTCGCATGGCCGAGACAGAGACCTCGTAAGGAGACAAGTTCGTTTGTAGGGGCATAAATTGTCCACGCAACGGAAGCAAGGTTCTGAGTACTACGGCTAGCGCCATCAGCGAAGCCAATGTAGGGTATCGAAGACTCCAACATCTGGAAATAAAACACAACATCACATAAGGGAAGAGACCAGATAACGACCAAAGAAAGCTATAGTAACACACAAGAAGTATGATACAATAAAAATATAGGTACTCGTGCACAGGTGATCTTATGCATAGTACTTCTTGAGGTACAACCCATTTATGGGTTCACTCAAAGGGATACCATCGTAATCTACTAACTCATAAGCCCCTTTTTCCAACACTCCTCTAACAATATAAGGACCTCTCCACATGGCTTCGAATTTGCCATCTCCTAGCATATCTCGATCTTGTTCATAGAGGAGAACGAGATCTCCTTCAAATAAAATGCAAGGCTTGACATGTTTTTCATATTGGGTGACGCAACCTGCCCCTCACCGAGCCGTCTGCGCCCACCAGGACCTTCTATTTCTCACGGGCCCGAAGAGTCAACGCTCTTCCTTTCGGATGTCGGGAGTTCGGACTTCGGGAGTTCGCGTTTCACGCGAACACAAATTTG
>ML792987.1:254578-332520 GCA_009831015.1 Picea engelmannii | reverse complement strand
GCTTGGTTTTGAATGCCTCGTCCAAACGACGGCGCACCAATTTCCAAGCATTTCAAAATGTGCGCGCTGGCACTGTCCAGCTGTGTGTTCTCTCTCCGTGCGCGCTGGCTCGCTTGAGGATGTGTAGATGCTCCTGCATCATTGGGCCTTGACATGTTTTTTCTAGGCTTCTATGACTAGGGTAGCATCGCGTCGAGTTTTGTCTAATCACATAAGATACAATAGACGTTCTTCCTCAGCAGAAGTGTTTGGTAGGAGTTCAACAACTATTTTTAAAGAGGGTATCTCGCATTCAATCGGGAGAATGGCTTCCAAACCATAGACTAACCGGAAAGGTGTAAACCCAGTAGCGGACTTGACAGATGTCCAGTAAGCCCACAATGCCGAGAACAACATTGTGTGCCAACTTGTTTTGGGAATACCTATCATTCGTCAGAGCATAGTTATGAGAACTTTGTTAATTGCTTCGACTTGGCCATTGGCTTGTGGGTAATAGGGTGTTGAGTTTTCATGGCGAAGACCCAACTTTTCAGTAAGTTTGGACATCATGAAGTTTCGAAAGTGGCTACCATGATCAGTGATGATAGCCTAGGGAACACCAAAACGAGCTATGATGTGATTAAAAATGAATAATCCTGCGGTCTTTCCAGTGTTGTCAAATGTCGGCATCGCCTCGGCCCATTTCGTAAAGTAATCTACGGCTACAATAATGTATCCATGCCCCCCGACCGAGTGGGGGTGACATGTCATGAAATCAATGCCCCATTTCGCAAAGGGACCAATGAATACCACAGGGTGAAGAGGAGTGGGATGTGACCGTATCTTATGATTATAGGTATTGCAAGCATGGCATTTTTGAACGACGATGATGCAGTGGTTAAATAAAGAAGGCCAAAAATACCCTGCTCATAAGATCTTCTGGGCAGTAGCATACCCAGACATATGACCACCATAGGCTCCAGAATGACAATCATTCAGAGCTTTCTCGGCTTCGTCGAACGTTAGGCAGCATCGAAAAACTGAGTCAATCCCACGACGATAAAGAGTATCCCCGAGGATAATATATTGACGGGCTTGGTAGCGTATTCGACATTGGTCAATACTAGACAAAGTTGGTCAGAAAGTATGGGTTTGGAGATATATGATGATATCACCATACCAAAGATCATCAATGCTGATAAGGAAAATGGATTCATCTGGTAATGAATCAACTGCTACATTTTCCGTTTCAGAATAGGGAAAGTCTCATATCAACTCAACAAACACTAAGGACTTCTTGGACTTGGCGCGTTCGAATTCCAAGTCAAACTCCTAGAGTATCACGATCCATTTGGAGTATTTTCCCCCTAGCAATTGACGTGTGAGAATGTGTTGCATAGGGATGCAGTTAGAAATCACTGTAGTCTTGCGATAGAGGATATAGTGTTGGAAGCATTGGACGGCTTGGACAGCTGCCAAGGCCAGTTTTTCAACATGTAAATACTTGGTTTCGGTAGGCGTTAGACTTCGACTCAAGTAATAGATAACATGTTCATCGTTAGCATCATCCTCTTGGATGAGAACCATAACAATGGTGTAATCCGAGGCTGCAAGGTAGAGGAAATAATCGCAACTGTAATCGGGGGGAAAAAGAAGCGGAGCACATGTTAGGGACAATTTCAAAGCTTTGAAAGCTTTGTTTGCGATGGTATCCTAGATGAAATCAGACCCCTTTTTTAGGAGCCACATAAATCCACGAGTTATCTCGATGTAATTTGGGATAAAATGACGAAGAAAGTTTGCCTTCCCCTGCAAACTTTGTAACTGGCAAAGTGTAGAAGGAGGGGGGAGATTAAGGATTGCCTCAACCTTTAAAGGATCCACCCTGATCCCTTGACGCAAAACAATAAAACCTAGAAGTCGGCTGGATTCCACGCAGAAAACACACTTGTGAGGATTCAAACGTATACGGTAAAATCGAGAACAGACAAAAATGGCTCGAAGGTGTGTTGGATGATCGACTCGGCGCATTGAGTGAGCGGGTAAATCATCCAGATATGGTTGCATGATGTTCTTGATATCATGGAAGGCATAAGACATAGCGCGTTGAAAAGTTGTGTCAGCGTTCTTGAGAACGAAAGGGAGTTTCCGATAGGCAAAAGTACCCCAAGGACAAATAAAAGCAGTCTTATGTTGATCCTCGGGAACAATGTTTATTTGATTATACCTGGAGAAACCATCCATCAGAGAGAAGATTTCACTTCCGACGCAATCGTCGACAATCTGATCGACGAAGGGGGTAGGAAAGTTGTCTTTCGGACAAGCTTTGTTGATATCCCTATAATCAACACATACACGGATTGTGCCTTGTTTTTTGTTGATCGAGACAAGATTGGAAACCCAGTCAGTGAGGGCCACCGGGTAAATAAAGTCAGCTTTGAGAAGTTTCTTGACTTCGAGCTTGATAGTAGCCGCTTTACGTGGGTGAACTGGACGAAGGCATTGCCAGACGAGTTTAGCATCAGGGTATGTCTTGATCTCATGTATCACAATGTCGGGGTCGATACCCAACATTTCTTCATAGCTCCAGGCGAAGATGTCACGAAACTCTTTGAAAAGGGACGTGTAGGTGACTATTTTGTTAGGGGAACACGAAGCTCTGATATGGACATTTTCGACGATTCCAGGTTTGATGGATATGTCGAGGGGAATAGTGGGCGAGATATTTCTTAAGTTCCCTTTGGAAAACACATCATGTGTGGACTCGGGAATGGTTGAGATGACGACAATAGTCGACGGGGTCAAGATCTGTAGGTAGTTCTCAATGGTATGTTGCTCTAGGAAGAGGTTGGAACGATGATGTCCATCATCCTAAGGGGTGTCTTCCATGATAGACATGATCACCTCGTCTGTGGGAAAAATGACACGGAAGGGATCTTGAGATAACTCACCAAGAGAGGGGGCAGAAGGGGTTGCCAATTGAATGGCCTGATAGGCAGATTCGACTGGACTTAACGACATTTCGTCACCGTAACAAAGATGATATCTAGGGATAGGTACCATCCATGGGTAGTGATATGCAAGAATTCCATGAATCGAGGTAGAGATCATGTTGATTGAAGCAACAGACGAGCATGGAACATCGGGTGGTGGAATGGGGAAAGTACCCATTAACGAAGAGTCTTTGAGAAGGCCTACACCGATGTTCTCATAACCTGGTGGGGTTTTAGCGATGAATGGTACATTTCCAGTACAGGTATCAGAGTTAAAGAAGGCTAATTGGTTGACAGTGACTACCTTCCCTTGATGTGGGAAACGTACCACATGAAAAAGGGTCGACACAACTGCACGCATGGAATCGATCCAGCTGCAGCCAAGCAGGAGATTGTAATCAAGAGGAGCGTCGAAGACTTCCACTTCGACTTGGACCATTTTTCCTTCTAACGTGATTGGCAACGAAGGAAGGACACCGTAGGGCTTAAAACGAAAGCCATTGAAGGCTTTGAGAGTGTTATGGGATTCATTCAACGAGGGAGAGCCAATGGATTTCCAACAAGTAAGAGACATGACACATATCGAGGCACCCTCGTCAATAATGGTTCGACAAATGTTTTTTTCAGAGACAATCACTTGAATCTGGAACACGAGTTGAGGGGGTAACCTTGGAATGTGATATTCCAAGTCAAAAATTATTAAATTCGTATATGTCGGGTTGATTCCACCGATAGCCTTCAACAGTGCCCTCCGTTGTATGGGACAAATTTGAAGGACTTCGAGGGCTGACATCGCCGAAGGTGCTTGAGCCATATCTTCAACAATGTTGTAGTTTTGGGCAGCACGATCATGAGAATTGAAAGCCGATTTTCGAATGACAACCTTTGGGGGGGGTCGAAGAACTGTGTCAAGGCTCAGTCATTCGAGATGAAGAGGACCATTGGTAGGTGGAGTCACGGGAGAGGGTTGTACCAATGAAAGAGGTAGGTCATCAACCTTTTCTTTAGAGGGAGAATAATCTTTGGCTCAAGTGGTGAGTGCAATGTCGTTCTACTTTGAATTTCCAGTACACATCAATACATAGGATGTAGTAGAAGGTGAGGGTTGGTCATGACTGACCAATTGAGCCTGTTGTTGAGATGGGAAGGGTTGGGATAAAACGGTCGGAGCAATGGGTTTTGGGGATCTTTGAAGGAACTTAGTGACCTCAGCGCATTGTGGACAATCCTTCATGTAGTGATCATCACCACAGATAAGACAAGGGTATCGAGGTTTGCGCTTATCCCTTTTGTCAACAAGTGGAGTTTTGGTTCGCTCTGCTTGAGAAGTATTTTTTTCCTCCTTATTCTTACCCCTGCCCTTTTTGGATTTGTTTTTCTCGGCTGGGGTAGATTGAACTACATTTACCTCAGAAGTCTTGCCGATGGGAGGGGCAGGAGACATAGCATTTTGAACATTAGAAGAAGAAGTTTTGGGGGTGGTGCTTTGAGGTGGAATGTGGTTGAGCATGGAAAGTGCCAATCACACCGTCGGCTGCATGAGAAGCAGCTGGAGTAGTTGAAGTGGCGGAAGTGGAAGGACGAGGTGCGTCAGGTAGTAAGTCGTAAAGGGTGCCCGTTTGTGAGTAAACGAGGTCAAGGTATTGAGCACGACTTATGGCCTTCTCTTCCGTGACCACTCCACCCATGGCGATGTCACGACCAATGTCATTCACAAATGATTTTGTGAACCACTCTGCCAGCAATTGATTGGGGAGTTCGAGTTTGATGAGACGTCGTCTTCGTCACCACTCATGAATGTGATCGGATATATGAGTGGCTTTGTTTTGTTTGAAAGAACTCAAAATCTTAGTCCCCGTTTCATAATGGATCGGTAACTAGTAGTGGGTGAGGAAAGCCATAGCTAGGGTGTTGAAGTCAACGAAGAAACCTCATGGTAATTCTATATACCACTTCGCATCAAAACCCGTGAGGGTCCATTGAAAAAGATGTAAACGAATAGAGTCATCCATCAATGAGTTGGATGAGCACTAGAGGTGAAAAGTCATGACGTGATTGTTCGGGTCCTCTCCCGCTTTGTCGTCGAATTTAGGGATGTCTGATGGTAGCTTGGTTGGTATAGCATGCCATTGGGGAGAGTGACGAATTGGATCATTTAAAATTCTTGACAAGTCCAGGAGATCCAAAGTGGCCAATAAGGGTAACTGTCGATTCACATGCGGGTACAGGTGGCTTTGGGGAGGAAGCCTCGTCAGCAAACCAGTAGGACCATAAGTAGTCTACATATAATGTGAAGACCCAGGCAGATTCAATGGTGGTTGTAGAGGATAGTAGCTCATGGGATTATATCCTGGAATAGGGACGTGAGTTTGAGCATTCGAGCCCCAAATGGGATTGGACATACCTGGATATGGTTTATACTAGGGGGTATAATGGATGTAGCTGGAAGTTGTTGCCCCACAATCGATTGAGGAGTATGTTGTATCAATTGATTCCAATACTGGGCCAATGATGGAGGTATGTTTTTTCCATAGGGTGGGGTCGGTAGGGTTTGTCCTCCAAACAGGGGTTGTGTTCCAATTGGGGCTAATGTTCCAATTGGGGGTTTTGTTCCAATTGGGATTTGCGTTCCAATAGGAATTTGCCTGCTTAGAGGGGGTTGAGTCAAACCTCCTTGGTGAAATTGTCCACCAACAGGAATCTGGTAATTTGGTGTGAATGATGGAATAGTGCCACTAGGATTAATACTACCAGTAGAGGACGATAAAGGTCCTCCAAAAGGGGGTTGAGGAAGTGTCGGAATGAAACCAGGAAGAGAGTGCCCAGAAGAAGAGGGACCACCAGGAGTGTCGGATGGGGTTTGCAGAGGAGTTGAAATGGAAGCATTCAACACATGGTATCTAGGCGGTAGTGTCAGGGTGACACTAAGTGTGAGCGGTGTGCCGATGGGGGCTTGACTAACCGCGGTAATCCCGGTGTGAATACTTGTAGTATCTGTGTAATGGGACATTTCTATAGGGATGGTCAAGATGTGGTCAGATCGTGGGGCGTCTGTACTAGGAAAATAATAAGCAATAGTAAATGATACTATGTCTGGGTTAGAGGTTTCAGAGAGCACAGGTGAGACGGTGGTTTCAATGCCTGATCCTGCACCAAAAATATCCCGTCTAAAAATGCCTGTAGACCAAAAAGGATCTTGGCCTTCTATTCCTAGAAAAGGTCCAACCGGTGATCCTGAAGACACAACAACTAAGTCTCCATAAGAATTCACTCGCATAAACTGTCTCTCAGAATCAGGGTGAAGTTGAAAGTCCTCTCAAGTATTGGTAATTCAGAAATTTTCTAGACAATCGGTGCATTCCACTTGTGGCGTGGAAACATCTTGGAATTCACTCTGTTGAGGAGAGCCCTCAGGTGAGCTTGTAGGCAGGGATTGAGAACCTTCCAGATGCTCTGGAGATAAACCCTACATTCTACGTGAACGACGTGGAGGATCTATTGTGAACGAGTTACAAACTTATGAAGAAAATCTTATGGTCAACTTGGGTAAACAAACAGCATGCGCTAGTAAACAAAATCTAGGAAACAATACCAAACAAACAAGATCTTGTAATTCTGAAGTCACTAGTTGGTGATGAAATCCAACGTCGCAACAATGAGATGAGAAGGGGCTGGGCTAGGGTGGAAAAGTTACGCTGACGACCTGCTTAACAGACTTACACCCTGGTGCAAGCTCCCACACATAATCGTGGGTATACCCTCCAAGGAGCCCGAGTGAGTTTGGCCAACATCGATTCCAGGTACCATGAAGACTTGCCCCTTCACAGTCACCTTGTGTAAGACCCTAGAAAGGTAGGCCACTAAGGTTACCACCGACAACAATAAAGCCTGGGGGGACAGTCGACAGTCCGATCCACACGCAAGGGCAGGGTATCTAGCCCGAAATCAACTTAAGAGGCTTCCACTCATCATTGTGGGTATACCTCCAAGTGACCCCCGTAATACATGCAATCTCTACACCGATATCAACAAAGCAGGGTGAGTATCTCTGTCAATATTAATGTGACCTCATGTTTGACCCTTGTGTGAGAAGGGCTTCCTAGGAAAAAATGTTGTAAATGGAATTTGACACTCCATAACACAAGATGCTATTGTGTGTTTTGTTCTTTGGAGAGTGTATCTCTCTACCTATTCCAAAGCACTAGCCTAGCTAAATTTTGGTGTAATGGAGCCCTAGAAAAGAGTTACTAGTTAAATTTTACAATTGTGCAATGTTATTAAGGGTTGTTGTTACTCAAAGGAAGCAGAGATGAAACTGATGTTGTATGAGACTTTGACCCAACGATGCATAGATAGGAATGAAATATATCAATTTTCATTCAATGAATCCTATGTATGGGAGGGAAAGAGAAGTTTTCTGGACCAATATTGAACTACGACACACAATTTCCTTTAAAATGCAATTGCAACGAATCACGCAATAATGACAATTCTCTATTGTTTCTTTTTCAATAATTTCAACAATTGATTTTCAATATTTTCGAAGACGAAAATGCTTTTGAAAGAAAAAATGTTTTTACTTTTCAAAAAATGATCTACACCATGATGGTGAAAGTGAGGAAAACCAAAGACAAATGAACAAGCAATAAACAAGAACCCAAACCAATCTTTCAATGGAAACAAAAATGACAAGCAGACCAAACTAGTCTTTTCAATTGCGTGAGAAACATAATCTTCCAAGTAATAAGCAAATGAGAAAGACAAAGAATCTCAACTTTCGACTGATCGTCGGTTTTTAACCAACCAAGCACTCAGATTCCAAAATCACAGAGTATATCTTTGCCAAGAAAAGTCAAGAGATGAAAGTTGAGAAAAAATGGACAGGAAAAGCCTTTGATTTCCTAAGACTGATCGTGCACAAAATCCGAAGACAAGAAAACAACAAACAATGGTCCAAGAAGCTCTTTTCAGGCACCTATACTGATCTGGGCAGCTAACCATGCAAAAGTCTTAAATCCAAAATTTTGAAAAGAGGGTTCGTAGGATAACAGTGTTACACAGTGCGAGAATGGGTCATTCTCGCAGGCTAGCTTTGAGAAGAGTGCGATAACCTCGCACTGGACCTAAAATCAAAGTGCAAACTCATAGTATTCTCATAGGCCACAATGGGGTTCAGTGCAAGAATGTCTTAAACTAAGTAAATTCTTGGAAAAAGACAAAAAAATTTAAGTGACTTCTGGACCCAGAGGGTCTATCAGGGTATCCTGAAGACTCAAAGATTGATATGAATGGAGAAAGGTAAGGCAAGAGTAAATGGCCAAGGAAAAACACCAAAAACCACAAAGAAAATGGGTTTCTCCCCAGTGGAGTTGCCAATTTTGTTATCAGACTAATCGGTAGGTGAGGACACTAACAGATCTCCCTAGATCCACCTGGATCTAGAACAAAACAGGACAAGACATGACTCTTCCTCTAAGTTATGACTATTGAATTAGCTAATATGGAGGAACAAGTAACATACCTTTGTATCGCTTCCCAGGGTCTCTGTTGCTCCCGCTTCGCTCCAACGCTCTCGTGAGGTCAAGACCAAGACAACACAAACCAACCAAAGTGAAGATAGCAAAATATATTCAATTGTCAACTTATGTGTATGATCAAGGAATTACACAATAAAGTAAGAATTACTTTATGGGAAAAGGACATGTCGTTGTATCATATTAATCGAAAGTAGAAGATTCAACCTGATCACCTTGATGTCGCAAGCTTCCTTTCGGTGGCTCTTGGTTCCAACACACACACTTGCTCGATCCTTGTATGAAGAAGATCCAATTCCTCTTGATAGACTTGCTAGAGTCTCCAAGCTCTTATTCAAGCTAGGCTCTTCACACAATTCCTTCACCAATTCTCCAACTAATCTTGCTTAACCTTTTCCATGAGAATCCCATCAATATATAGGAGAGGATGAGATGGTTACTTGGATAAGAATGATCCCACAATATCAGGCAAACCAGTAAAAAGATAACCATTTGAATGCCAACCCATTCTCTAGAAGATTCCCTTCTAGAACCATCGAGACTTCATTATTTTCCAAGCTTGAGAACAAGTTCACACCCTAGCTATGTAGCACAGTGTGAGAAGTTTGCACCCTAGATGAAGGTAGCTTGCGAGAATGGGTCATTCTCGCACCCTAGGATATAAGCAACCTGCGAACTCTCTTCAAAAATATGTTTTATGGGAAGAGATGAATGCCACTTTTCTCAGGAGAAAGTTCTTATTAGGAGCCTGAGTACACCATCATCAATACATCATCAATATGACCAAAATCATGGGTAACAACAAGTCTTACAACCTGCATGATGTCAGGTCTTGTTGTTGTTGAGTAAAGTAAACTTCCAATCATTTATCTATACATTGTTTGATCCACTTTTGGTGAGTCATCTTCTAGACTTAGCTTACATCCATTGACCATGGGAGTACTCATGGGTTTACTATCTTCCATTTGAAATTTCTTCAACATGTCTTTGATATATTTGGTTTGTGAAACAAATATTCCATTTTTTGTTTGATTTACTTGTAAACCTAAGAAAAGTGAAACTTCTCCCAGCATAGACATTTCAAACTCTTCTTACATTTTAGTTGCAAATTTTCTGCTTAATGTAGTGAGATTACTCCCAAATATGATGTCATCTACATATACTACCACAAAAATCATGTTTGGATCCTCAATTTTGATATATAGGTTGTTGTCAATAGTCCCTTTCTTCTATCCTTGTTTTTGTAGATACTGGTCAAGCCTAGAGAACCACACTCTAGGGGCTTATTTAAGACCATACATGGCCTTTTTCAGTTTGCATACATAGTCCTCATTTTCTGATAAAATGAATCCTTTTGGTTGCTCAACATAGATTTCTTCTTCTAGTGTTCCATTAAGGAATTTTGATTTGCCATCCATCTGATAGATTTTCAAATCTCTAAAGCATGCAAATGCTAGGAAAATTATGATGGCCTCAAGTCTTGCTATAGGAGCAAAGGTTTCTTCAAAATCAATACCTTCAACTCAAGAATATACCTTGCAGACTTGTTGGATTACTAAGAGGGGGGGTGAATCAATAATAGAGAAATCTAATCCTTTTTAACCATACAATGGAAGTGTTATATCAATGTAGCATTATCATCCAATATTTGCAGATTAAATAAACAATGAAAAAATGAACAATCATACACATACAAAGTACACTTCCTTTGTTTTCCAGCTGCAACTGGAAGGAGGCTCCAACCCCCTAGTTTCTCAGGCTGCAACATGAGGGAAGCTCCAATTCCCTAATTCTCTGGCTACAACCAGAAGGAGGCTACAACCCCCTATGTTCTCCGGCTACAATCGAAAGGTGGCTACAGCCACCCTTCCTTGCCCTATCCAACCGCCCTGACGTATAAGTAGAATGATGGAACCACTTTCACACTATCATTGTGAGATATATTGCTGTAAACTTATACTAAAAAACCTGTACCATAAACAAGTGCATCAACCATGCACCAACCTGTACCTCAACTTGTAATCAACCTGGACCATAAACAAGTGCATCAACCATGCACCAACCTGTACAAAACCTGTACCATGAACAAGTGCATCAACCATGCACCAAACCTGTACAAATAACCTGTCACAACAACCTCTCCAAACAAACTATTACAACAACCTGTGTCATCAATATTATCAACCAAATCATATATACTCACCAAGATCAATCACCAAGACAACTCTCAAATATGTGCATCAACCAAACATAACACAACAACTCATAATCATCACCAAGATCAATATGTGCTTCTAATAATATACCAATACAAGTATGATACATCATCCATAAACCATGTGTCAACGATACTACTAACAAGTGCCTCCAACCATGTACCATGTATGTACCAATCATGTATCAACTACTCATCAATATGTACCAACATCATCAACTATACACCTCATGTATGTGCCAACTCATCAACTACTTGTCTCAACCATGTACCCAACATGTACCTCAACCAAAATCCCTCATCAATTTCATGATTCAAATATGATTTGTAACTCTGTAATAGACCTGGTGTATATGATTGCATACCTACAAACCTTCATAACTTTAACAACAAGAGACTAGCATTTTCATCAAACTTTTCTTTAGTCTCACATGACTAGTTTTGGATTAGTCAACAACCCTAACTTGAAATAATCATAACTATGTACGTGTAATGAATAAAGATATGAAAATAGTACAAAATTTTCTTCAATGTGTTTTATGAAATTCCTCCAAGTGTCACTACTTGGAACCTCTCATAAAAGGAGTTATAGCAAAAATGGCACACCTTGTTGAATTATGGCTTATTCTATAGAGCGAACTTGTAGAGTGTGCCCGACACATAATATTTGTTGTATGGATATGAAAATTTTACACAGAATAATATAGACTGTACTCTAGCCAACACATTTGTTCTTACTTAATTTGTATATTTTATGAATAAGTTATGACGTTTTTACCTGAAACACGTGTTTTCTACTAGTTTCAAGACTAGCCACAAACCCTATTTTCCACGGAGTATAACTCCAAAACTACAATGATCCACAATATGAAATTTGTACCACACCTATTTGGATTTGTTTTCTCAATGGAATATCAATTTCATGGTCTGAATCATTCTTGAAAACATTTTATTGTGAAAATGGTGAGATGACCTGTAAATAACATACCTTAGAAAGCATCATCAAAAAAATTTATCCTCCCTTGAATTTTGGCCTTCTTTACTTCACCTTCTCTCTGAAATTAGGCTTAGATATCCTTTGGTTACCTCAGTCACCTGTATATATTCAATTTTCTCAACTGTGATATGAAATGAGAGAGCCTTGCCTCTTATTTATACTTTTATTTAGCTTCCTCAAGGGGTTACCTTTTAACCATCTTAACCCACTTTCCTTATGTTAGGGTTAACCAACTTCTAATCACTTGTCCAATTAGTAATTTATCCATTAACTTTATTATTTAAATAATTTATTTTGTATCCACTTTTACTTATAGTACACTCATCACTTCACTTCACCTCAAGGGGTTACCTTCTAACCATCTTAAACCACTTTCCTTATTTTAAGGCTAACCCACTTCTAACCACTTGTCAACTTAGTAATTTATCAATTAACTTTATTATTTAAATAATTTATTTTGTATTCACTTTGAATTATAGTACACTCATCACTTCACTTTATTATTTACCTTCTAAAAATCTCTTAAACCAATTTGACTACTTTGACATTTTGGGGCTTCTAGATGACTCGTGAGGGTTCTCCAACTTCGCATGGCCATAACTCTCTAATCGTGAGGAGTTGTGTGACGTTACACATACCACTGGAAATGGCATGACATGTACTATCTATATAGAATAGTCTTGCCTTCAAATATATCAAAATTCATACCATTATCCATCAAACAATCTTGGGTCCATTACCCAAACATGGGTTCTCCAACTTCTCATGGTCATAACTCTCTAACCGTGAGAAGTTATGTGACATTCCACATACCACCAGAAATGGAATGACATGTACTATCCATTTAGAATAGTATTACCTTAAAATATATTAAAACTCATACCATTATACATGAAACAACCTTGGGTCCATTACCCAAACCTTTGTGCTACCTGAATTCCCTATCAGACTTTCTCCAAGGGTTGACATCAATATACAATATCACTCTCCAATAGTTGACATCAATGACAACCAACAATCCATACCAACTATCCTTCAACCTAAGACAACTATCTGACAATCTCCCTCTTTAGCATTGATGCAAATAGCAACATTGATGACAACACTTAGTCGTGATAACATTCATTCTTCTACTCTTCACCAATGTTTCTATGCATCCCCCTTTGACATCAATGGAAAATGGTATCTCCCTTTGGGGCTTCTCCCCCTGACTGGACTCTCCTAGGGGCTTCTCCCCTTGTCTACATGCCTTTGATGTTTCTTTGTGTTTATAAGACTCTGATTACTCTCTCTCCCTTCATATGAATAATATATCCCCCTTTGAAAAAGTTTATCACTCTGAAATCATATCTCTCATTCTTCCCTTGTGACAATTTCTCCCCATGGAAACATGCTTCTATGCTCTCTCTCCAATCATTTACCTTTGCATCTGATAAATCTCTCCCCCTTTGTACTATTTATGGTGCTTCCTCGTGTACATCTAAGACATATAAGATAAGCATTCAAAAGCATTCATTTTGGAGTAGAAATTACTCCTTGTATCTGACGAAGATACTCAAGGGATTCCCATGGAAGCGGTTTTGTAAAGATGTATGCCACTTTTTCTTTTGTTCCCACATATTCAACTCTAATGTTCTTCTCTACAACCTGTTCCTATATAAAGTGATACTTGATTGGAATGTGCTTCGTCTTGGAGTGCATCATCGGGTTCTTTGAGATACTAATGGTGCTTGTATTATCACAATAGATTGGAATGGGCTCATCATACTCAACCTGTATATTTTTCAAAGTTTGTTTCATCCATAGAACCTATGTACAACATGTTGTTGCTGCAATATACTCTACATCGGCTATAGATACGTATATTGATGATTGTTTCTTGCTTAGCCAAGATACTAAACACTCACCCAAGTAGAACGCTGCTCCACTGGTGCTTCGTCGGTCATCGATGCAACCTGCCCAATTTGCATCCGTGTAGGAAATAAGTGATAGATCCTTTCCTTTTGGATACCATAATTCAAGCTCTTATGTTCCTTTGAGATATATGAAAATCCTCTTCACTGCTAATACATGTGATTCCTTTGGTGCTGCTTGAAATCATGCCACCTGTCCAACTTCCTGCATTACATTTGGTCTGGATGCTGTCACATATAGTAAGTTATCAATCATTGACATGTATTTCCTCTGGTCTGTAAACTTTGAATCTTCGTCTTTTCTCAACTTACAATTGGTTTGCATAGGAGTGGTAATTGGTTTGCAATATTCCATTCCGAACCTCTTTAGCATTTCTCTGATATACTTAGTGTGAGAAATAAAAATTCCTTGGTTTCTTTGACATATTTGAAGACCCAAAAAGAAGGATAGTTCTCCAAGTAATGACATTTCAACTTCATTCTTCATATCCTTTTCAAATTTCTGGCTTAACCTGTCATTAGTACTTCCAAAACAATATCATCAACATAAATTTCAATTAATAAAATATTACCTTGAGTTACCTTGATGTAGAGGTTGTTGTCTGCGCTTCCTTTCCATAGTTCATAGGGAGTTTTTTCATTATTGTTTCTGAGAATTACTTTGTTTTGAATGTGAACCGATGTATGCGCTGCATGTGTCCAAAAAATATTTGTCAATTTGAAATCCATTAACATTGTTCGATCCATTTCCTATGTAATTATCATCCATTATGATAATGTTCCTTTGTCTCTGGACCACTCTCTGAACCAATCTATGAATCCATGCTCTCATCCACTGTCATATATATGTCCAAACCTACTAAGTGTTCTTATGAATCCATCTCTGTCCATACTGTCCAAGACACTACTTGCACAATTGTCCATAATGTTGACCCATTTATCACTATGCTATCATGAAGTCTTGATTAATCTATCAAACTGTACTTATGTTAACTGACTGCTCTGAATCTGTCTTCTCAAAATCTTCAAGTTGCTCGAAGGATGGTTCTTTGGTCTGTCACAACTATCGCATAGACTCCCCCTATCTAATATTCATATTACTTGGCAGTCTCTAAGCCGAATGGATTAGAACAATTCCTTCTATGATGTGTATTAATCATCATCTTCATTGGTAGATTCATCATCATCTTCATTGGTAGATTCATTATCTCTCTGAGCTATGACTTCTTTCTTTCTGTCTGTGGATTTGTCTTTCACTACAATGCTTGAAAGTACAATCTCTTGAACATGTTCCTTATTTACCTGTCCTTCCTTTCTTTCAGTTATTTTCCAAACCTTTCTGTATCTGACATCTTTCTTTCTCTCTGTAGAATTTTCTTCATCTCGTTTTATTGTCAATATTGTGATCTCTGGTACCTGATCTTTGTTCACTTGTTCTTCCCATTTTCTTATCCATACTTTCTTATATCTGATATCAATGTTCTCTTTCATGGAAGTATCGATCATGCTTCTACAATCACTGGCTATGTGTCCATAGTTATGGCATTTGTAACACTCAATGTTACGTGTGGCCACATAGGCACTTCTTTCTTGAACATTTCTTTTATAATCCCTGCAATTTGCATCCTTATGCCAAAAATTAGTACAATAAAAACAATGACCATAAAATAAATTTGCATACCTCAGAGTGAATGATCTTCTTTGTGGTGTAGTCCTTATGAATTTCTTCCTTGACTGATCATGATCATGATTGAAGCTTCTTTGTGGCTTGAACATAGATGGTCTTCTTGAAGATGTATCTTCAATAGTTTTCTTAGATTCAGGTTGACCATGATTTCTTCCTTTGAGTACTTCTGCATAACTCTTTCTATTTTATTCATTCTTCTTTTATATCAACCTAGAGTGATTCTCTTCATTCTCTGTAACTAATGTGGATGTTTCTGTCTCTTCAACATTCTTTTTGAGATTGACGATTTTACTTCTTAATGTGAAAACTTCTTCTTCAAGTTTCTCAACATCTTCTTCTTTCTTTAATATATGAGACTTCATGACTTCTTCTGTTCTCTTCGCTTCTTCAAGATGAATTTTTAATGTGATTATTTATTCTTCAAGTACTTTCTCTTCTTGACCAAACTCTCACTCAAGTTGGTTTAGATCATTAGTTATTTCCTTAAGATGATCTGTCAATATATTCTCTCTCATTTCTGCTTCTTCCTTCTGTGTTGCTATGTTGGCTTCCAAACACTTATTTTGATATTCAATATTTTCTTCGATCTTTCTGGCTTCTTCTAGCTGAGTTCTTAAGTTTTTGATGACTTGTTGGGCTTCTTCAAAAATGTGAACACTTTCCTTTTGTTTCATCAATTATTTCTTGAGTGACTTGTTTTCTTCTCTTAGTTCATCTAAAGCACTAATCAATTCTGCCTCATAATTGTCTTATTTTTCAATTTGTTTTTCTGTCTCATTTCCTTCATGGCATTCTATTTCAATATGTTCATGTTTTTCACAATTAAATAAAAACAACATACCTATGGTACAACATACCTCTAGTGATTGTGTACTCTTCATCTTCTGAATATGTTTGACATGGTGAACATAATTCTTCTTGATTTGTGTCTTCATCTTCTTTGATATTTTATGAATATGCGATGGGTGAATAATATATGTCATGTAACTTATCCCAAAGTTATTTTGCTGATTAATATTTCCCAACTATTTCTCTTACCAGATTAGGTAATCCTTCCCAAATGAAATCCATTTCTATTTTGTTATTCTTCTTCAATTCCTTCTTGGTTGCAGTCTTTGCCCTTTTTGAACTATCATATCTTGTAACAACTGATAGCCAAATATAATGTCCCTATGCCTGTAAAAATAATTTCATCCTTATACTCCACATCTCATACATAAACCATTCTGACTATTAAACATTGGTACTCCATTCTCAAAATAATCCATGATCTCCTTCGAGTGGTTAAATTGTTTCCTGAAGGAACCTGCTTTGATACCAATTGTTGGATTACTGAGAGGGGGGGTGAATCAATAATAGAGAAATATAATCATTTTTAACCATATAATGCAAGTGTTATATAAATGTAGCATTATCATCCAATATTTGCAGAGTAAATAAACAATGAACAAATGAACAATCATACACATACACAGTACACCAGTTTTTTTACGTGGAAACCCAAAGGGAGAAAACCACAGAATTTTTTTTCTTATATGTCTTGAAGAATTACATTCATTGGAAGTGCCAAATTCCTTTGTTTTCCAGCTGCAACTGGAAGGAGGCTCCAACCCCCTAGTTTCTCAGGCTACAACTTGAGGGATGCTCCAACTCCCCAATTCTATGGCTACAACCAGAAGGAGGCTACAACCCCCTATGTTCTTTGGCTACAACCAAAAGGTAGCTACAACCACCTGCCCTTGCCCCATCCAACTGCCCTGACATATAAGTAGAATGATGGAACCAATGTCACACTATCATTGTGAGATATACTGTTGTAAACTTATACCAATCAACCTGTAATCAACCTGTACCATAAACAAGTGCATCAACCATGCACCAACCTGTACCTCAACCTGTAATCAACCTATACCATAAACAAGTGCATCAACCATGCACCAACCCATAAAAAACATGTATCATGAACAAGTGCATCAACCATGCACCAAACCTGTACAAAACCTGTACCATGAACAAGTGCATCAACCATGCACCAAACATGTACAAATAACCTGTCACAAAAACCTGTCCAAACAACCTATCACAACAACCTGTATCATCAATATTATCAACCAAATTGGATCTACTCACCAAGATCAATCACCAAGACAACTCTCAAATATGTGCATCAACCAAACATAACACAACTCATAATCATCATCAAGATCAATTTGTGCTTCTAATGATATACCAATAAAAGTATGCTACATCATCCATAAACCATGTGTCAACAATACTACTAACAAGTGCCTCCAACCATGTACCAAGTATGTACCAATCATGTATCAACTACTCATCAACTATGACTCATCAATATGTACCAACATCATCAACTATACACATCATGTATGTGCCAACTCATTAACTACTTGTCTCAACCATGTACCCAACATGTACCTCAACCAAAATCCCTCATCGATTTCATCATCCAAATCTGATTTGTAACTCTGTAATAGACCTGGTGTATATGATCACATACGTGCAAACCTTCCTTAACTTTAACAACAAGATACTAGCATTTTCATCAAACATTGCTTTAGTCTCACATGACTAGTTTTGGATTAGTCAACAACCCTAACTTGAAATAATCATAACTATGTACCTGTAATGAATAAAGATATGAAAATAGTATGAAATATTCTTCTGTGTGTTTTATGCAATTCCTCCAAGTGTCACTACTTGGAACTTCTCAGAAAATGAGCTATAGCAAAGATTTCATACCTTGTTGAATTATGGCTTATTCTCTAGAGCGAGTTCATAGAGCGTGCCCCGCACGGAATATTTGTTGTATGGATCTAAAAAATTTACACCGAATACTACAGACTGTACTCTAACCAACACATTTTTTCTTACTTAATTTGGATCTGTTATGAATAATTTATGACGTTTTTACCTAAAACACATGTTTTATACTAGTTTCAGGACTAGCCACAAACCCTATTTTCCAGGGAGTGTAACACCAAAACTAGAACGAACCACAAGCTAAAATTCGTACCACAACTACTTGGATATGTTTTCTCTATGGAATATCAATTTCATGGTCTGAATCATTCTATAAAAAAACTTTATAGCGAAAATGGTGAGATGACCTGTAAATAACATACCTTAGAAAGCATCATCAAAAGAATTTATCCTCCCTTGAATTTCGGCCTTCTTTACTTCATCTTCTCTCTAAAATTCGACTTAGATATCCTTTGGTTACCTCATTCACCTATATATATTCAATATTCTCAAGTGTGATATGAAATTAGAGAGCCTTTCCTCTCAGTTATACTTTCATGTAGCTTCCTCAAGGGGTTACCTTTTAACCATCTTAACCCACTTTCCTTATTTTAGGGTCAACCAACTTCTAACCACTTGTCCAATTAGTAATTTATCCATTAACTTTATTATTTAAATAATTTATTTTGTATCCACTTTGACTTATAGTACACTCATCACTTCACTTTACCTCAAGGGGTTACCTTCTAACCATCTTAAATCGCTTTCCTTATTTTAGGGCTAACCCACTTCTAACCACTTGTAAACTTAGTAATTTATCCATTAACTTTATTATTTAAATAATTTCGTTTGTATTCACTTTGCATTAAAGCACACTCATCACTTCACTTTATTATTTACCTTCCAAAAATCTCTTAAACCACTTTGACTATGACCTTTTGGGGCTTCTAGATGACTCATGAGGGTTCTCCAACTTCAAATGGCCATAACTCCCTAATCGTAAGGAGTTATGTGACGTTCCACATACCAATGGAAATGGAATGACATGTACTATCCATATAGAATAGACGTTCCTTCAAATATATCATAAATCATACCATTATCCATAAAACAAACTTGGGTCCATTACCCAAACATGGGTTCTCCAACTTCTCATGGCCATAACTCTCTAACTGTGAGGAGTTATGTGATGTTCCACATACCACCGGAAATGGAATGACATGTACTATCCATACATAATAGTATTACATTCAAATATATTAAAACTAATACCATTATACATGAAACAACCTTGGGTCCATTACCCAAACCTTTGTGCTACTGGAATTTCTCTAAGGGTCGACATCAATTACTAAGGGTTGAAATCAATATACAATATCACTCTCCAATAGTTGACATCAATGACAACCAACAATCCATACCAACTATCCATCAACCTAATCCAACTATTCGACGAGACTAATCTAGCTTTATTCTTTATAATTT
Organism: Picea engelmannii; assembly: GCA_009831015.1. Lineage (NCBI taxonomy): Eukaryota > Viridiplantae > Streptophyta > Pinopsida > Pinales > Pinaceae > Picea > Picea engelmannii. The sequence goes on along the minus strand of ML792987.1, from coordinate 312,957 downwards.
CCCCATTTTCATTTAATTTGTTCTTGAAGATCCTTTTAGTTCCTATCACATTCTTGTTCTTGGGTGTTGGAACTAGTTCCCAAGTCTGATTCTTTTCTATTTGATCTAGTTCTTCATTCATTGATTTTATCCAATCTTTACTTTTGACAGCTTCTTTAACTGACTTAGGTTCAATTAAGGATAGAATTGCTTATTCTGGGTCAAAGGTTAGTTTCCTTCTTGTTTCTACTCCTACAATTTTATTTCCAATGATCTGGCTTTCAGGATGATTCTTGTGAACTCTTTTAGATGGAGCTCATGGAAAGGTCATTTCTTCATTGTCTTCTTCATGAGTGTGTGGTTCATTTTCTTGTATTTCATCATCATTTTATTGTTGAGATTCTACATCATCCTCTTCTTGTGTAGATTTTTTATCAAAGCCTTGGGATATGCCCTTTTTTAGATCATCTATTTTTACATTTTCACTTTCCACTATTTTCAGTAGTATGAGATTATAACATCTGTATGCCTTTTTATTTGACGAGTATCCTAAGAATATTCCTTCATCATATCTTGGGTCAAACTTTCATAGGTTGTCTTCATCATTCTTTATGTAACATTTACTTCCAAAAATTCTAAAGTGTTTACAGAGGCTGGCCTCCCAAACTATAGTTCATAAGGGGTTTTGTCATGATTAGGTATCAACTGGGCTCTATTAAGTATGTGAATTGTTGTGTGGATCGCATCTCTCCAGAATTTGTCTGGAAGTTTGGCTTCATTTAGCATAGCTCTTGCAGCTTCTTGAACTGTTTTGTTTTTCCTTTCTACCACTCCATTTTGTTGAGGAGTCCTGGGAGTTGAAAAAATGTCTTTTGATACCATGGTTTTCACAGAATTGAGTGAACTCTTTATAGGATAATTCTCCTCCGTTGTCTGATCTTAGACATTTAACTTTGAGATCTGTTTCATTTTCTACAAGAGATTTAAATGTTTTAAATTTCTCAAAGGCTTCTGATTTTTCTTTTAAAAAGAAAACCTAGGTCAATCTTGTGTAATCATCAACAATCAACATAAAATAATGTTCACCATAAGTGATGTTGGTTATGGTAGGTCCACATAGATTTGTGTGAATAATCTCTAATGGTTTTGTTGTGGAGTGTTCTTTTTGTTTTGAATCTAACTCTTGTTTTCTTTCCTATTTGACAATGTTTACAAATGGGATCTGAAGGCTTAATCATTTTTAGTAGGTCCCTAAATGCCTCTTTATCATTGGCTTTGATCAAGTTGTCAAATATGAAATGTCCCAACCATTTATGCCATAGCCATCTTTCATCTACTTGGCTTAAACAACATTTTTCTTCTTTATCTATATTAAGGATGTACACATTGCTAGATGTTCTTGGTGCGACTACCACTAGTTTTCCAGTGTCCTTGTTTCTTATCTCACATTTATGAGAATCAAAAGTAAGTATGTGACCCTAATCACATGTTTGGCTTACACTTAGGAGATTAGGTTTGAGATTTTCTACCAAAAGTACATCTTCTTCTTTGGTTTTATTATTTCCTAAACTAACAGTTCCTTTTCCCAGTATCATGGCTGACATGTTATCTCCAAAAGTTACTTTTCCTTTTCCTTTCTTATTTAACTTGAGAAACTTACTTTGATATCCGGTCATGTGTTTGGAACATCCACTATCAATATACCACTGACATCCCTAATTCTTGCATATAAGGCAACTTTGCACTCTGTTTGTCTTTTCTTCCATCTTTTTTATTAATAACAATATTTATCCTTTTATCATATTTTGGCAATCTACATTCACTGGTTTTGTAACCATAGTTGTTGCATTTTTGGAATTCACTATTGAAGTTTTGAAAATGATAAAATGATTTGTAGTTTCTCTTCTTTGTATTGTACCTATTGTTCTTATATCTATGGCATTTCTATTATTGTATTGTCCATAAGCTTTGCAGTGCACTGCCTTATGTCCAAAATTATTGCAAGAGTAACAATATCCAATGAATAGATATTTATTAAGGGGATTCCTTCTGGTGATTGTGTTCTTATTGTCATTTATTACTTTAGTAGGGAATGTTGATTTATGTTTATGTGGAATGGTGTTCAATGGTATCATATTTTCCTTATTATCTTCTCTTCTTAAGGGTTCCCTTTTTAATGAACTTTTCAGAGTATCTGCATAACTAATTTGTTTCCTGAAAGATCCTTGTAATGTAACAGTTGAGTCTTGAGTGTATCCCAAACCAGTCTTGTTGTTTGGTGACCTTTGACTACTGAGAATTTCATCCAGGATTTTTGAACTATTTTCAAATTGTGATCCCTTATTTTCTTTCTCAATTTCACCTTTTAGCAACTTAATTGCAACTTCTAGTTTCTCACATGCTTGTTTTTTATCACTAAGTTGTTTTAAAATGATTTATTCAGTTTTATTAGCTTCTAGGAGCTGGGACTTCAAATCACTGATGGTCTGTTCTGAATCCTTGAGGGTTTTGGAAACTTCCCTCTCTCTTGATTCAGTAGCTTCTTTAATCTCTAGAAGCTCTCCTCTTAGTACCCTGTTTTGTTTTTTTAGTTTTTCCTAGTTCTTCAATTACACGAAGGATTTCTTCTTCGAAGATCCCTTCTTCTTCATCTCTTGAATGACTATCATCTTGAGTTTTTATCCCCATAAATAGAATCTATGGTTTGTCTTCTTCATTTTCTTCTAATGAGCTACTGTCTTCTTGGGTAAAGAACGTTTTCTTTTTCTTGTAGAACTTCTTTTCATTATTAGTATTGGTTTTCTTTTGATTTTTTAAGGTTCTTTCATCATCACTTTCCTTCTTCTTAGGATGGGGACACTTATTGGCAAAGTGTCCAATTTTTCCACAATAGGTTTATCTTCAAGTTATTCTCTTGTTTCTTTGATTGAATTGACCACTTCATCTACCCTATGAAAGTATTCAACAATGTTTTCTTCTTCTTTCATTTTCAGATTTTTAAACTGAGTTCTATAGGTCTGTAGTTTGGCTTCCTTGACTTTGTCATCTCCTTCATATACAACCTCCAAATTTTCCCAGATTTCATTGGCTGATTTACAATGCATAACCTTCACACATATGGAATTCGTCAACCCTCCTAGAATTCCATTAACTTCTCTTGAGTTGTCATTACAGATTTCCTTTCCTGCAACATCTTTGGGTGGAGCAGTTGGTGTAGTGTAACCATGTTCAACAGATTTCTAGATATCAAAACCAAGAGCCAACATGAAGTTTTTCAATCTTACCTTCCATAGAGAATAACCTCCTCCATTGAACAATGGTGCTTTTTTGTTAGACATTCCCTCTTGTTGATCCATCTTCAGGATCTACCTTTCAGTTGTTAGACTGTGATGAAAGCACCTGCTCTGATACCAATTGTTGGAATACTGAGAAGGGGGGGTGAATCAGTATTACCCTTGTTCAACAATTAGAAGTTACTTTTTATATTTTATCGATTATCACAAAGAATCAACAATCAATTGTATGCAAAATCGATTATATAAATATATTTAACAACAATTACAAGTTTTATAAAGAATAGTGAAGGACACCAATCCTATTTAGAGCACAAAATATAGGAGACACCAATCCCCTTCTTTAGGGCACCAACCCTAGGAAGCACCAATTCCCTCGTCTTTAGGTCACCAACCCTAGGAAGCACCAACTCCCTCGTTTTTAGGGCACCAACCCTAGGAAGAACCAACTCCCTTGTATTTAGGGCACCAACCCTAGGAAGCACCAACTCCCTTGTATTTAGGGCACCAACCCTAGGAAGCACCAACTTCCTTGTAAATTACAATTTTCCTAGTAAGGATATGAATCCTTCCATGCTCCTCCCTTCCACCCTCACTGCATAAGTATATTCATCTTTCCTTCCTGGAATCTTCTTCTACCTTTTATCTTATGATATGGACTGCATAGACAATTTCTTCTCACCACTCTTTCTCATTTATATAATATTCAAAACGGTGTGAGATTATAATGCATTGTGTCCTTTTTTTTGGACGATTGCACCTCTTCATTTAACTTAACCATAATCTTTGTTAATGCTACAGAAATCGAGTTCTTCCAAAGCGCTTCCTTCAAACCATTTACATATGATTGATAATGCAAAACCATGATCTTATCAACTTACTCAATGTATTTGTTTCATTTATTCCAAATGACCACACACGGTGACCAGGCACTAGGCCAAGTGAGTGCTTGATCACTTATCAGAAACAACGATCACGTTTTAATCTCCTGATTAGATGGACGCTTCTCATTTACTTCGGGACTTTGGCTATTGCACTCACACTATCCTTTCATTGTACTTGATCAACAGTCGAGAACACTCCCAAAGTGTTCTTTAGATTGGACGACTCATGTCCACTTCAGGACTTCGGCGTTCAAGACTTCGAGACTTTGTCCTTCGCGAATTCCAGCCTCTTTACAAATCTCCCGAATCATATTTCATTGAAATGGTTCGGATGACTCATGTCCATTTTGAGACTTTGGCCTTCAAGACTTTATAACTGAGGTCAGTTGTTGGTGGTGAAACTCCCAAAGTAAAAACTCTCGGAGTGACATAACTTGCTGATGTCACTTGTTGACGTGGCACTTCCTGAGTTGTTTCCACGTGTCACCTGGATTCCTGGATTACACGTACCTGAAATGTGGATTTCTTCTTGACACTTGTCATTATTTGACTATGTCCTTGCTGACATAGATCTACCGATGTGGCACATATTATTTTCTTTGATCTAACAGTCAGAATATTATCCAAAATGTATCTCAGATCAATGAATGAGAGTGACTTCGGAGTTTCATCCTTCAGAACTTCGGGTAATTTGATCTCTCCACTTCCCATTTCTTCCAAAGTGTAACCTCCTCAAAAAGTTTAACTCAAAATGAATGTTGTTCATTGATCATGATCTTAGATTGACGAATCGATCTATCCATGATACTGCTTTGCCTTGGTTTAAATCCAATGGCTCTTATTCTTTGTTTATCGTATCCTTCCACCTTAAAGTGATCCAACGACTATCAAAAATTTGGGTATTCGAGATCTCATCCATTTTTCGTTGCTTATCCTATCCTTCCACTTAAAGTGATCCAATGGTCGAGAAGGCTCTCGAAGTATATGAATGATCAAGGATGATTGCGGGGTCCTCAACTAGAATGAATTTTAAGATTATCGTCAAGTTTTGTAATGGAAACCGCTCGTTGGTAGTGGAACTCATGCCAACATTGGATCTATTGTCGAGTGACCATCGACGATCGATGTGGATTGAGGAACCACAAATTGTGAGTGGTTTAATTCATCACCCAAGCTCCATGTTGGGCTCTAAATATGTCCTAAAAACAACCTCTATGCATCAACCAAAGGTAGGTGCTGGCACAAGTGTTTTACTTGTCGCCTACGTAGGTTCTTACCTTTCATTTTCAATACCCAGCCTCCAGAGATGCAACACCTGTAAAGGAACAACAATCATAAAGGGAATGACGGTTGTTCTATTCAAAGGAACAACACAACCTGCAAAAGGAACAACAATTGGAACAAAAGGAACAACATTCATTACATTAGGCCGAACTAATGTTGAATTAATTTCATTGTAGTATTTACCAAACTATCTAATTTGTCAACCCAGGGTTCGTAAATTGACGAAGCACACACAAAGTATATGCAATATTGAAGTGGAACTAATCTAATCTAATGTTTAAGCTACAACTGAAATTGAATCATTAATCTAACACACGACTGAAATAGAATCATTAATCTAACACACGACTTGGAATTGAATTAATCTAGTTGCGTAAATGAAATTGATCTAGGAATGAGAAATTGCATGAAGGAATTAATCTAGAAATGGAGAACTACATGAAGGAAAAGCAAGTACAACATGTGAAGAGTTAAATAACACAACAACATATGTGAGCTCACGCCAATGAAGTAATCTTCTATTACAATAACCAAATCAATCTTCATAACAAAATAATAAAAGCATGAAAACCAAAACCATGAATCAAAGCTAAGAATCCCTTTCTCTTTCAAATCCTAATGACTACCATTAATGACTACTCTAATTCTCTACTTACAACTGATTGAATTCTAATTGCTCCTAATTGAATTCTCATGAAGAGAGAGAACTCTCTTTTATACATGAGAGCCTTGAATATAAGATAACCATCTCATTATTACAGATCCACTTTTCTCTCAACCTATTTCCCATTATTACAAAATATAATCTCTTTAAATCCTCACACATATCTCTCATATATCTTGGATAAGATATTCCAACCAAATATCCATGATCTTCTCCTTGGAATGGGCTTGAATTATCTCCTCAAATATTGAAATGGTGGAGGAAGTATTCGAGAAGTCCTTTGAATTAATCCTTCACATATTCCTACACATTACAAAGCTCGCACATATTTGAGATATATATGAAAACATGTCAATTTTCTAACATTTAATCACAAATTCCCTTTTAATACTAAAATGAATTAAGTGGAGAACAATAAGGTGAAACCCAAGTATATTTATGGAAATGATATCATGAAAGGTTAATGGGAGATGAAATGTGGAGAATGATGAAGGGAAAGGTGGATGAGAATAGGAAATTTCTGAGCCCCAACACTCTGCAATTGAAGTTGTGTGATTGTTGGTGAGTCAACCATAGTCGTCGATCTTTTAATACATAAGATCTAACAATCCTGACTAATTGCAGGATAGGAAATAACACATTGTTTAATTCTCCTTTCTCTCTCTGCAATCTATCCTTGTTGTTGATTTGGCTCTTTTGTATCCAACGATCACAACTTATTCTCATCATTTGGTGGATCAACCATAGTCGTCGATCTTTGAGTCGATGAGATCTGACGATCTAAAATAATTGCGGGATTGGAAACAAAACATAGTTTAATTCTCCCTTCGTGCTCCATAATCAATCCTTGTCGTTGATCTAGCACTTACGTATCCAACGGTCCTGGATTTTCCTATGAGAATTTTGATCCCAATCACGTTTCTACACTGTGCTCTCCCTTCTGAGCTTCATGTGCATCATCGACTGTTGACATCAATGACAATACATTAATGTCAATTTGTCCAGCATCTTGATTATATTCATCCATGATCTCTGCCATAATCAATCTCTCCTGCATGTTATCCACTGAATCTTTAATACTACGAAAACTATCACTGAGGCCATCTACAAAGTCATCCAATGTGTCATTCCATGTGTCATACAATTGGGATTTTAATGCTTCAGTAATTTGTAGAATTTCTTTGAGGATTTGAGAGGAAATATCCATATAAACACCCTATGAAAATTTATGAACTCTTTAGTTCCGCAGTCGTATAAAAAACCCAAAAAATAGAACAATAAATTACCGCAGAAAATCGCGGCTTTTTCCGGAAAAACCCTGAAAAACTGCTGAATTTAAAATGCTCATAACTTTACTTCTCAGACTCCTTTTAGGCTGATGTTTTTTTTGAAATTGGGTATTTTTCTGAGAGGAATTCAAATACCCAATTTGTTTTTCCAAATTCAGCTCGTAAAGCTTCATATCGGAACCTAAAGTGCGCCTCCCTCTTTTTCTTCCCTAGAAAAATTATGCAAAAGAGAAAAACATTCTTCCCTTCTTTGGCCAAGGAAAGTTATTTGATACCACTTGTTAAGTACCAAATTAGATATACAAATATTATCACCACAAATGTTGAATACACAATATATCCAAAGGACAATATAGAAGAAATCACACATTATTATATCAAAACCCTTGAGGTAGGGCGACACCATACAATGGATCCTATTATGGAAGGGATCCTCTCATGTTCACTTGCTTCTTCAAGGGGGCATCCTCCTATTGAGCTACTACTCCAAATACAATAATCTTATTCATCTCCCATTACATTGCTTGAACCCCTTTTAGTGCTACCATCACCTAAGAACATTTCTTCTAGAAGTCTAACCTTCTAAGAAGTCCTCTTACATTTATTATATCTCACTACCCATTTATTATATATAACTACCATAGTGGGACTTATTTAATAATATAGTGGACCTAGTCCACCTTACATTGAATGGCCTCCACTATTATCACTATGGGCCCTCTGGGCCCCCCAACTACCTCTCTAGCTACCTTACAACATGTGATACTGATGAAAGTTAACCATACCAGGATAAAAAGTCATTGGTGCATGGTTGAAGGCCCAAGGGCCTAGTAGCCTGGTGGTCCCGGTGGTGAGGTTGTGAAGACCGAAGAATAGAATGACAACTAATTTTTGGTCAAGGATCTAATCTGATGGTTTCCGAGTGTTGATTCATGTGACGTGTGCATGAAATATCGATGGCAAAGTGAGCCCGTTGGGCCTGTATACTAGATTGGAGTACCAACAAAGTTAAAGGGGTGATTTTATATCCTGATGGGACTAATGATCCCAATATTAAGAGAAATAGAGATCAACGATGAATATTTTATCTAAGGAATGATCAGACGGTTGTTGTGGGATGAAGTTTTGTGCTATGTGTGAAAGGATCAATGGTCAAAATTTAATCAAAGACTCAATCTGACAACTCTTGAACGGTGAGGATAAAATGTGTTGTGTGCACGATTCAAGAGGTCAATGACCCGATGGTCTTGCCAATGAGTTGTACATGTGGTGTAAATTGATTAGGTCTGAGCCCCTAACAAATTTGCACAGGAAAGGTTCCATACCGAGACCTCAACAAATCACTTTGAATCCTTGCTATGTTTCAAAGGACCGATGCCCATTATTGTTGTAGTCTCGATATGTGGTGAACAAATCAAGCTACCATATCAATGGTTGATTTTTTATTAAGGACATGATTGAATGGTTGTTGAGCATTGAAGTTTTGTTGTGTGTTCCAGTGGAAAATTAACAAATCGATGATCGATATTTAATCAAGAATTATATCGGACAGATGATGAGCATTAAGGTCATGTGCGAATATCATGTGTGATGGAAGGAGATTGAGACCACTTTTGAAGGTATTCTACATTCTGATTTAATAGAGAATCAAGGGATTTGGAGCCGACTTGTTGAGCATGATTTTTTCATAAGGATAATGGCTTAGGTGCATGGAATCTATAAATAATGATGCCTTGATCACTTTGAAGAGTAAGTGAATGTTTGTGTTAATTTCTAATATTACAGAACCAAGAGTGGAGAAATGCATATGTAAGAATTGAGGATGTGAATTGTGGATGTGGAAGTGAGTCCCTAAAGTTATCAAGTACATAAAGATGAAAGAGATCAAAATGTCATTGTCTAAGGGTGGATGGGAGGTGCAAGGTAAAAGGAACATCTGAAGTCATGCATATTGTGAACCAGTGGAGAGTGTTGTGACAACAAAGACAAAGCAACAAATTTGTGTAGGTGAAGGCTTGCAACAAAGAGATGATTTGGTATAGTTGACATTTTGTGGAGATTGGTGTTTCCAGCAGGTTGGTGCGCAAAAATATTGTAGATATATGTTAGTTCCTATAATCATAGCCGAGTTGGTGCTTAGATGAGGGTATTGGTGTATCCTGCAGGTTGGCACTGACAAATATAGCAATTGTAGGTTGGTGCCTACAAGCATTGTTGAGTTGGTGCTCAATTGTGGATATTGTTGTCTCTTGTAGGTTGTTTCCTGCAAATATTGTAACAATAGGTTGGTGCCTACATGATATTATAAAGATAATTATTGTGGTTTTCTCCCATTTTGGTTTCCACATTAAATCTCTGTGTACCGTGGATTGTATGGTTGTATATATATTTATCATTAACTACTTATGGTTGGTAAAGTGATAAATATTGTAAGAGAAGAAAACATAGTCATGTATTGATTCACCCCCCTCTTAGTATAAGTAAGTGTTCCAACAATTGGTATTAGAGCTAGGTTCCTTCAAAACTGTTTGATCACTGAAAGAAAGATATTTAGCACGCAAGGATTGTCGGGATGGATTCTACCAATGTCACGTGTTCAATGGAACAAACTATGTATTATGGAGCATAAGAATGAAGGAATATCTACAAGCATTGGGATATGATGTATGGAAATTAGTTTTCACTAGTTACACACCCCCCAAAACCCCACCAATAGATGAAATTGAAAAGGAGTCAAGAGAAAATAATACAAAATAAATGAATGTCATCTTGAGTGGCTTATTAGGTTCAAAGAAAGTTAAAGTGGGACAGTGTAAATTAGCTAAAGAGCTTTGTGACAAGCTAAAAAATATTTATACCAAGGAATCTCTCTTCATATCCATTGAAACAAATGTTGTTGATCAAGAATGTGAAGATAATCAAAAGTTAGATACATAAAGAGAAGAAAATTTTGTAACAGATGCAGAAGTTGATCCTAAAGGATAAATTAATTGTGATCTAGATGAAATCACAAAGCTCAGAAGAGAGAATTTATTATTGAAGGACCAACTATTACAAAGCCTTGAATAAAAAGAAAAAAAAAGAAAAATCCAACTTGAAGAAGAAAAAAGGATAGATGAATTGATATAAATACAGCTAGAAGAAAAGGAAGAACGTTGTGAGAAACTTGAAGCAGAAGTTACTTCTCTAAGAAAATAATTATAAAGGACAATCACACAACTGAGTACAAAATTAAAACTTTAAAAGTTTATTGCAATTCTAGATCAAATTCTCAGCTTTCTAAGGTCACCATTAATCAAGACACATCTTGGTTATGACTACAATCAGAAGACCCTTAAAGAAGATGCAATCCCTAACTCACTAGAAAAGAAAATTGAGGAGAAGCCTGGAAGCAATGCAAATGTTATTCAACGTTCCAATCATAGTGAAGACAAAAACAAGGAAATAAATCATAACCAACAAAAGACTGATTTTTCACTCAAGAAATATAAGGATGAGTTTAGAAGAGATGCTCCATCAAGAAGACCGTTCACAACCAAGTATCAAAATCTCTTTCTTGGTTCTTTCTTTTCTTGGATGAATTTTAGTCATAAGGAAATAGATTGAAAAGCTTATGGAAGAAATGATTATATGAGAAATGTAAGTAAAATATTTCACAAGAATTACAAGGGTGACCATATGAACTACAAGACTAGAGGCTTTCATGGGCATGTTCATAGAAACTGCAACCCATTTTCTCCCCTACATTACAAATTTGAATGTTACAAATGAAATAACTATGGACACATCATGAGACTGTAGAAGCAACATGACAAAATTTTATAGACAAGAATATACAAAGGTATGGAAGAGAAAATAAGAAAAGGAAAATAAGGAATAATATGAATTAGCTTGGTATGCACAAAACAAATAACAAAATACCATCACCAAAAAAAAGAAAGACACTACAAATGTTTGGAAGAGGAAACAACAAAAACAAGAACACACATCCATGCTAGAACATAATGCACTACTAGCACAAAATGGATGCTCAAGTCACATAACCAGTGGACCAAATTTTGCGAATGGTGTAATCAGAAAAATGGTTTCATGTAGAGATGTGGTTGTTTCTCTTGATATGAATCAAATCAAGGTAGTAAATTAGCATCCTGAAAATATATCTTCGGAGAAATAGACGAGAGAGGAAACATAATATGATAATTCAAAAGATAAGAATACATTTTTGAAAAGGTTGGGACATGTAGGAGAGGACCATGAAGATGACAATGAAGTTACTTTGAAAGAAAAGCAACTAGTCCTGAATGACGGGAGAAGAATGTTGATAAAAGAAAGAAGACAATCATTACAACAAGTTCAAAAAATATCAAAAGTAGATGACAAATAAATCCCTCAGGAATCCAAAGTCGATCAACCAAGTAAAGAAGCCAAAAAGATTAAGGATAATCCATGGAGGTATGGAAAAGTGAGTTCCAAATTTTTTCCAGTTATAATGAAAAGTGGAAATGAAAAATTAGAGAAAAAGAAGAAGGCTCCCAAGACACAATATTATTCAAAGGCAATGAGGAAGTATGAAGTTGAATAACTCAAAGAGGAGGAGGATGCCACAAGTTTAACAACATCACCATTGCAATCAAATTATGAGAAGAAGTTCCTTCCCAAATTTTGGATTGAGTTTCTACAAGGCTACTAGAAATAGACTGCTAGAAAGAAGTTGAAATACTTGTCATTCACAAGTATTATGCCACTATGACATAGAATACAATGGTTGATCAACGAATAAATCACAAATTACAATTGATAGCATCTTGTTGAAATGTGAATGATGGAGAACAAAATTGGAGTTGATGATAGCTGGAATGATCATATGGTATCCTTGAATAAATCACAACCATCCATAGAAATATGAAACTATTCTTCCTTATTGCAATGACATGAATATGTCGAAAGGATAAGCAATGCAATAATTGTAGGCCAACAAACCACAATGAATGTTGAGCAAGCACATTGACTAGCAAATTTTGTGGTAATGATGAAGGAATATTATGTACAACATTATGGAATCTATGTAGTACATGTGATAGCCTTTGAAACATGAATATCATGACAACAAGATTCACATCCAATGACATATTGTTACAGTACATCTGAATTTGATGGAAATAGGGTAGTCAAAGAGGTTCTTACACAAAAACATTTTGCAACAACAAAGGAAGTACTTTAACACTTTCCAAACAAATATTTACCATCATTACATTGATGAGGGAACATATGGAGAACTGAAATATAAATATGTTGGGGATAAGAAATTAAAGTATGTCCTAGGATGCCCGATTATAGATATTAATCAATGAAGAAATGGAGCCCATGAACAAATCTGAAACCATCTTCTACATCAGTCAAAAGAAAAATTGATGACACTTTTAGAGAGCATGTGTACAGACACACATAGGAGAAGCATAAACCACTAAGATCAATATATTTAAAGAAGATGAAGCTGAGGAAGCTCTACGTTCCCAAAGTTGAGACAAATAAAGTGAAGAAGATGAAACACTTGATGAATTTGTTGTGAGCGTTGGGAAAGATTAGAGCCTGAAGGAATGTTGGAGTTGCTTGTAGAAATAGATTAGAATGATGAAGATCAGAAGTTGGAATATCCCTTAGAATCTATGAAGGCATATACAATCTTGAAGAATCAAATCAAATGGATATATGAAAATTACAAATGGACAACAAAAATAGAATGGAAGGCAAGATCCAAAAACATAAAAGAATTGATCATGGAAAGTAAATCTATGACTCTTTTGGTTATGCATTCCAATTAATAGGAAGAAAAGGAAAATTGAGAAATAAAGATATAATGTTGATTCAAGCATTTGTGCTTTGATTGTATGAAGTGACTCTTTATTTCAAAGGATATTGTAGAAGATGATTTGTCCAAAAGGAGCCCACAAATAAAGAAATAGGATTTGATGGAAGTTTCATGGAGAAGCACAAGCTCAAGGGGAGTTGCATAAGGAGAGAAGGGTGTTTGTCGCAGAACAAAGAAAAAAGATTAAAGTGAAAGGGGGATAAAATACAGTATCCATTGATGTCAAAGGGGGAGAGTAAAGAGAAAGGAGGAGATTCATAGAAAGAAAGAATTGAAGAACAAATATGGAAGTAGTTAACTTAGATGAGAGAAAAATTGTGAAATCTATGGTTGTAGTAGATTGCAAGAGTATCAGAATTGACTAAGGTTGCCATCAATCAAAGAGGGAGTCTATTAAAAACTTGTTATCGATGATGTCAAATACAGGGGGAGATTGATAAATCCAAAGATAAAATCAAGGAAACACCCTTATTGTATAACCAAGCCAACAAAGGCATGAAGGGTTTCTAAATTTTGAACAAATATATGAGGTGGATGAGACAAACCTACACAAGTAAGAGAAGGTGAAGAGTGTTTGGATGTATCAATGAGAAATCATAGTTTGTTGAAGTGTGATGGCGCAGAGGACTTTTTTATGAGCATGTGTTGAACAACAATGGAAGAACATAATTGAGGAGGTGAAGATCTTTGTGGAAGGGTGATCATAGTTCGTTGAAGCTTGAGGGTGCAAAGGAAGCTCAAGCATGCACTGAAGGTGCAGGGAAACCATAATATTGGTAAGGGAGGCCCTGGTGGCCCAATGATAATGTGCCTCAGGGATCCGATATCAACATATCAGATATCAAAAGATTGGATTTAAAGAACAATATTGAAATCTCAAGTGCCCAGTGGGAAGTAGGTTGGTGGCGATGCCAAGTCAGCACCACAACAGATGCCATGTTTGAACCATGATATCAACCACATCAATGTCATGTTTCAGGACATGTGCTAGTGCTGAGTCACCATAGTGTCCAAACAGTGGATAGAGGACATGATGACATCATAGACACATTGATTTCACATCATCCAGTACACCTGGAGGTGATCCACATGGAGATCACTTCATCATCCATGTCATTATGCCGATAGATCATATATAGGAATATCAAAAGGATCCAATACACAATGTTAAAGCGTCTGAGGGCCTAGAGGTCTAGTGTCTCAGTGGGATGATCTTTAGCTGACATGGTTCTATAAGAAAGGTTCCATATCAGATAACCCCCTAGGACCCCCCTAGGAAAGTGTTTGATGCACACGACAAAAAGAGCACTACTAGGGAGGGATCATCAGAGATAGTCATCAGATATAATGTACCCCCCACACACATGCAAATAATATAACACCTACCCAAAGGTGGCACGATGATCCCAATGCGCCCGATGAAATTTAACCATACCAAGATAAAAATTCATAGGTGCATGGTTGAAGGCCCAGGGGCCTAGTAGCCTGGTGGTCTCAGTGAGGAGGTTGTAAAGAATGAAGAACAACTCAATGGATGAGGTTTGATCAAGGATCTGATCGGATGGGTATTGAGTGTTGAGGCCTATGATGTGTGCATGAGATCTCGGTGCTCCCGATGGGCTCGTATAATGGATTGGAGTACCAATGAAGTCAAAGGGGGAAGTTTGGATCCCGATGGGTCGATGACCCGATAGGCTTAGTGGTCTCAATATTAAGATAACTAAATATTGATAGTTGATATTTTATCCAAGGAATGATCAAAATATTTTTGTGGGATGAATGTTTGTGATATGTATAAATGGATCAATTATCGAGATTTAATCAAAGACCTAATATGACGACTACTGAGCGGTGAGGATAAAATTTGTTGTGTGTGTGATTCAAGAGGCTGGTGACCCAATGGTATTGGTGATGATTAGTACATGTGTTGTAACTTGATTAAGTCCAAGCCCATAAAAAATTTCCATAAGCAAGATTCCATGCTGAGACCTTGACAAATCAATTTGAATCCTTGTTGTGTTTCAAAGTGTTATCAATGAAATTTCGTCCGCACATGGTTACAAGAACTCAGCATCATCAAACAGTAATGAAGTCATTCATGGCCCTGAATTAATATCACAACATTCAAAAAAGGCCAAAAACTATACAAAGTAGTGAAAAATTGAAGAGCGCTTTGCAGAAGTTGGGCGCGCGCGCGCATGTGCAGAACAGGAACATAGAAATCGTGCACATACGCACGATGCGCGACTGTTAGCACAAAAAGTTGCACACCTGCTAAACGACGCATTTATGAAAGTGGTCGGCCTCCCAACCACTTATGGTTCATCTCCCAAGTCGATTTGACCTCCAAATCTGGGATGGATCCAAATGGTGGGCTGGTCAAAGACCTAAAAATACCCTAAATGGCCTCTTTTCACACTACAAGAAAGTTAAACAAAAGCCCAAAGCAATGCTATAAAAATCCATGAATGCACCTCATTTTCTGAAGGAATTCTAAGTAATGTTATGTTGCCTATATTGTTTTAAGGACTCCATCCTTGACAAGAGCACATTGGCACCATTACATTGGACAATCCACCTCTCCATTGAGTGGATTTGTGAAGAGTTCTTTCATCACCATTTTCATTTTCTTTGTTGTAAGAAGAGCTATCTAGTGAGAGTCCAAGATCCTTCCCTTGGAGGAAGAAGGGACTCATAGTCCCCTTTCTTCTTGATGCTTTGTTTTCATCAATAGATCAAGCCTCAAACATTGGTGACATGGGTCTTTTTGTTCTTGTTATCTCTATGTCCTTATGTTCATGATTTTAATTTTTATTGCATCTATTAGTTTAATTCTTAATCATAGTTTTGTTTTTCTTTCTCTAACTCTTTCCTCTATAGTTGTCCTGCTCAGCAGACCCAACTGAGCTTGCAAGCACCTCTTATTTTCTCACCAAGGTGATGAAAGAGGCACAACAGATTGGTGACTCCACTGGGGAAAGGTATCAATTTCCTGCCTCATTTGGGTTTATTTTTCTCTTCTTTTAGTTTGCTTAACTTGCAGGTGCACTAACCGGCCTAAACCAACCTGCCAATCATCCAATTTAGAATAGAATTGAGAGAAATCCATTCGGATTTTTCTTTCTCGGTCGTGTACCACATATGCACGGGTTTTTCACCCCATATACGTGCATCATGCGCCCATGCACTTTACACGCAGTTTTGTTCTGTGCGCATGCGCTTTTTAACTTGTCTCTACTCGCGCGGATGCGCTCTGTGCGCCTCTGTCTCCACTGAGACCCACGCATTTGTTCAAAAATTTTCATTGTAGAGTTTTTGAGATGTGGGGAAGGCCATTTTCCTTCTTAAAAATGATGTCAAGCATGTTTTAAAAGTACACCACACTTAGTCCCCTCATCATATAAAGGGGTTAGTCAAACACACATAGGCACTTAGGAGGATAAAATCAATTTCCCTTCTTTGCTTTTTTCCACATGGATGGCTTGTTTTGACTTATAATATAAGTTGGGAATCATTTTTAATCACATTTAACTCACATTGGGACTAAAGTTGAGTAACAATCACTTAGTATGCTCTTCTCTCGCGCCTCCAAGTGATCTTGAGAATCAGAAAAAGATTGTGAAACGATTTCATCTCCCTTAAGAACATTAAAACCTTTAGGAGAGGACAACGACCCTTTTTGGGACCCCTCTTAGTTTTCTTTTTCAAACACATCTTAATATTGTAACGGGCCCATACATGTCCACTTGCTACAAAGATAGGATAGTGTTTGAATTTTTTCTTTCTTAGATCAAAACACTAGGGAAGTTTAAAGGTTTGTAACGGGCCCATACATGCCCACATGTTCAATCTAGGATAGTTTCAAATCTTTTCTTAGATTACATCATAATAGGGAGTTAAAGGATAGTAACGGACCCACATGTCCACATGCTAGCTTCCTAGGGTTTTTGAATTACGCAAGGTTGTACCAAAGGCACTTAGTTAATTAGGTAATCAAACTCTTGTAAGGACCAAGTGAAGTCCACATGCAGCAAGGTGACATCTAATTCACTAAAAATTGGCACACTTTCACTCACACACAAAAGTCACTTATCACTCACATAGCTTCTTCTTGAAATGTGGAGGTCAAAGTAAGTTTCCTCCAAAGGGATTCCGAAAATACCCCATCTTTTCTTGATGGGACTATCCACTCCCATTTTTAATCAACGAGGTTGGTTTGCACCCCCAACCTCCCAAAACAACTACATCTAAAATCTTTCTAAAAAACTCACTAAGTTTTCCTGCACAGGAGGTGCCAAAAGAATTTTTTTAGTCTAGGTAGGATTTCGGGGATAAGCATCCAAATAACTCCCCGTTATCTGGTTCTCACATTATCAAACATAGAGGTTGTCAAATAGGGAACTGAAAATCCTCTAGGTCAAGTGTTCCAATCACCATAAGGTAGGGAGATACCCGTGAAGGGTTGAAGGCCGAGGTCCGGTTGTTCTGTGCGTCCCCCCTTGAAGCACCCACCTCTTGGACAGGATCCATCCCATGACCCATTTCTTAGGCAGAAAATCTAAATGTCACACTTTGACTGAGGTACTTAGCGACCAACTTTAGGACATCTACCCAAGTGGCGATTGTGGGCTGCAATTGCACCTTGATTGGATTTTGTGTGGCTATTGGGAAATATCACCAACTCTTTCGGGATATGCCCCCTTTACCCCTCATTATAACCAATTATTTCATCCTTCACTAGTTTCTCTTCCAGTGACTTCAGACCCCACTGTTGAGTACTATTGGAAGGTCCAGTGTTATTTGAGAGGAAGGATGTTACGTCTTCTAAGACACGAACATTTTCTTTCTTTTGATTCCCCCACATGGATAAAACCCACTTACCCACATATATGTTTCTTTCTCATTTTATGTATGATGCACATCTGATTACAGTTTGATTTGGATATATATATTGTGTAAACATTCAACGCAAAGACTCTTGGTTCTATATTAATCTCACCACTTTTTGCACACATTCACATAGCTAGTCTGACATCATAGGGGAACCATAGAACCCCCGTCGTTCACGATGCTTGATCAACCTCCCTCCTATATTAGGGGGAGTATCTGGTCGTGCCCACTCATCGTCACCTCCTTCACACAATCCTATGAGTGCTACTATCTTAGGATCAACTTTGCTTGGTTCTACATTACTTGGGTCAACTTCCCAAGGTCATCTGTTCACTCGCTCTCCTTTACACGGAAGCGGGGGACCCACTTCCTCTCAAGGAGGGAGCACCAACCCACCTAGCCCCCCTCAAGGGTCAGGTTCAAAAACACTATGGTCGGAGCTAATCCTCCACCCCCACTACAGATGCCATATTTGGCCTCTCTCAACATACCGGATCTCACCAAACTCACTAATGATCCTATATTGCATGATCCTACATGGCCTGCAATGCCCACCAAACTACCTTCAGACATACCAAAATTTGAAGGAAAGGCAGGCGATGACCCTGCCAACCATGTCATGACCTTTCACCTATGGTGCTCCTCCAATAGCATTATGGATGATTCCATCATACTGTGATTATTTCAATGCACACTCACTGGCCCATTGACAAAATGGTATGTCGAAGAAAAATCAGGGTCCCACGCAACCTTTGAGTCATTGGACAAAGCATTCTTGACCTTCTTCCAATTACCCATCCGCCATGACAATGGTCTAGAACTACTGTCTAACTTCAAACAAACCTCAGCCACACACATCACTGACCACATTCATGAGTGGCGTAGGCGACGTAGTTTGTGCAAAGCAGAAACCACCAAGCAACAGTGTCTCGACTGGTTTCTTAGATCACTTGTCTCTCTCCTCGGAAAGGATGTAGCTTCCACCTTCTCTCAATTCAAAGAGGAAGCCATCAGCAAGGCCCAACAGTATGACCTCATATATGCACAGTCAGGGTACTTATACACGGCACTTCCTGATCTTCCAAAACATGTGCCATTTGGCCAAGACAAACCTGAGATGTCTCACTCAGCAGACGAACTGATCGGTGCCACCACACACCACGGTCCACAACCCCAACCACCATCGATGTATGGCACACCTCAATACCCACCGAAATACGGGGGCACTTCTTATTACCCCCCACCCCCTTATCAACATCCATACCTTATTGCTATACCTCCACCTATCAGTGGACCACCGCCGGCACCCCCCATGCATCCACCGCTTCCAACAACCAGTGGTACTCCCTCAACATCAACTTATAGTACTAGAGAAATCACTACGCCTTCCTATGTACCTTATGGATCGGTACCACCACAAAATCCATACTTCCCATTTCCTGGTCCTCCACAACCCATGGATCCCCCACATCCTCATGCGGGGGTAAATTTTGTTCAACCCTCTGCTGCTCAACAATACCAAAGTTTTGAACAGTTGAATACAGCCAACCCAACTCATCCATCGAATAATTCCAAGAAGAAAGGACGAAACAGGAATAACAACAACCTAGGTCAAGGCAGGAATCAACCCCCACAACACCAACCAACTGGGGGCAACCAGAACCAAGGGAACCAAAACCCCCAAGGGGGCAATAATAATAATAAACACCAAGGGTGAAATAATGTTAAAACCATATTCCCTTGTGCACTTTGTGGTGAGTTCAGCCATTACACTCATCATTGCCCCCAGATCACTGATTTCAAACGGTTGAAAGACTCTAGTAGTCTTCCCCATTCCCGTACACAACCTGCCCCTCAACAGGCACCACAACAATACGTGTAACAACCCCCTCCCGCCATGCTGCAAAATCCTATTCCACATCAAGGTGTGATAAACACCCAACAGGACACACAGCATCCCCCGCCTCAGGTGGGACAATACCTCAACCCCAACAATCCAGTAGATTGCACAATTCTCCTCACCAGTGAGGAAGAAATCCTTCTGCAAACACGTAGTCATCAATATCATGCATCCGCTGAGTCTACCCCCATCCCTCTAGAGACAAACTCTCCACCGATGGGACCCCCGTTGGTGATCCCTCGCCCTCCCGTCGAACCACCGCTTCGCATCCCTCGCATCCCATTACATAGGAATGTCCACAACCCACAGGCTAGGGCAGCTCATAACTACAGTTTGGTAGACGACTTAGCACCTGGCTGCCATGTTAGTCTTGGAAGTCCTATAGAATTGTCCTACACAGCGGAAATCATTACTTTCCACCTTGGGGGCAGTCGACCCTGCAGATACCCGACTCATCACCTTTGATCTTGACAGTGGAGAACCTCGTCTTCCCGCCTTGATCACTTTTCAAATACCAGTAAAAATACGGAACATCACAGTTCATCGGTGTATCATCGATGAAGGTGCATCTACATGCATCATGTCCAAAACAATATGGCAGAAACTTGGTTCCCCATAACTCATACCCTCTACCATCACATTACGAGCTTATGATGGACAACCATCCTCTCCTGAAGGGCTCTTCCAAAATGTCCCCGTTGAACTCAGGGGCAAAACTATTCTCATTGACATAGAAGTTATTGACGCTCCGCTCGATTACAATATCCTATTCGGTCGTAGCTACATGTACGCCATGAAGGCAGTGGCATCTTCCGTCTTTCGGACAATGATGTTCCCTCACAACGGGAAGATTGTTACCATTGACCAAGTCTCACATTATGAGCCTAACCCCTCTGCCACCTTGGTAACATTATTCCTCTCATCCACACCAACCAAGACGCATATCCACTCATCGAGATGGGTCCTGGGATTTTCAAAGATCCATCCCTGTTAGGGACATACCATGGAGCACCACCACTCCTTCATCCTGCTAATCAAGTATGCATCATATCATCTAATGGAACTCACACAGAGGATGCTCTTCCTCCTCAGGAGGCTTCAGTCATTCCTGACGTCCCAAAAGTCACAGAACCACTCCCGTCGGAGCCTCCTGTGCACTCATCAACCTCAACAGTCCACGAATCCACATCCCCTCAAGGGCATAGTCCCGTTTGGGAGACAATCCCCCAACCCCTCACTCAAATTCCCTTTTTTTACCCTCCACCAGGTATCGAAGCTTTTCAGGTAGCCTCAACACTCACACTACCTAATATGGTGTTAGCAATCCTATTTTGGTATTTACACCCACCAGATATGGTCCCTCGACCATCCCTTCCCCCACAGGAAGGACTCCCCATGACGATTCCCGTCCTTACCACCACCACCCCCCCACTCACTAGCCCCCCTGCTACAGCTGGGGGCAGGAGAAAGAAGAACGAGCCCACCGCTCCACTTCGTCCACGCATCCCACCACCTTGCACACTATGTGAGAAAGAGGGCCACCAAACCAACAATTGTCCATCACTACCTGAATTACGGAATTTGATCCCCCTCACTCAAACTCCCACAACACCCGCCACTACTGCTAATCCTACCACTACACCCACCCTTCCAGTAGTAAAGGTTTGAGGACCAAATACGCTTGTTCTATATGTTCAGAATACGGCCATTATACCCATCATTGCCCAACACTGCCACACTTTTGGTAGACATTAGCCGTTGTACACCAGAACTTCTAGAACAACCCCAGCCCTGCTACGTCCTCCTCAACAAATATCACTGACATTCGTTATGTCACTACTTCAGTCAATGAACGTATGAGACGCCCTTACTCTCTCTGTGATTCATTAGCTCATTTTACATACCAGTGTCCTATGATCCTTGAATATAGGCAATGTCAATTGGCCCTACTTCACCAACCCGCAGAGGTGATAATTGACATTACCTCATCACTAGAGGATCTTCATGTCATTTCTCCCGAGCCCGAGGCACTTCCAATGCCTCCATGGTTCTTCAATGACATCTCTGAGGATTTACCCCACAACCCCCCCAACTCTCCAGCTCGTTCCCCCCCGGACACTCTCCACCCAACCACCACGGGTACCCCTCAGTACTTCAATATATGGTTTATGTCGAGTGAACCCTCCCCATCTCCTAGCATTGTTCCCCCTGCTTCTTCATCAGGGGGCAACCACACTGTCACCGTGATCACTCCTCACGACCCCTTGTATTCCCAACATTTCCAATGCGACGAGGAAATACTGGAAGAGATAAACCATCCGGACTCTACCTGGGATGCGCTACATCATCGTGCACTCTTCTCTCCACAGGAATCCCCCATGCCTACTAACCACAACCCCATTTACGTGATCGAAACCAAATATTTTATCCCATCAGGGCCTATCGATTGGTTCAAAAATCCCATTCCTGCCCTTGATGCATTTGAAGAAGGTAATATGGCCAACATTTCCCCCACCATCAAAATCGACATTTCCATAAAAAATGGCATCGTGGAAGAAATCATCATTGGAGTTGCTTGCACTCCTCATGAAATCGACGCATATAAAGCCCTCTTCCAGGAATACAGGGATATTTTTGCTTGGTCATACATGGAAATGCCTGGACTCGATCCCTCTATTTTCGAACATCGCATTGACACCTGGCCCAACATCACACCAGTTTTCCAAAAACAACGACCGCTACACCCATCCAAAGCCGCGGCTATCAAAGCCAAAATTGACAAATTACGCGCTACCGGGTTTATTTACCCCATCACTTATACCTCATGGGTTTCCAACCCTGTACTCATTGACAAAAAACAGGGCACTATCCGCGTTTGCACATACTTTCATGATCTCAATAACGCATGTGCCAAAGACAACTTTCCAATGCCTTTCATCGATCAAATTATCGACGACTACGCCGGCCACGAGGCTCTCTCCTTTGTGGACGGATTCTTTGGCTATAACCAAATTCAAATCCACCCAGCCGATCAGTATAAAACCACATTCACTACCCCTTGGGGTACTTTTGCATATCGTGTCATGCCTTTTGGCTTAAAAAATGCCAGCGCAACCTTCCAGCGGGCGATGACATACATCTTTCACGATCTAGCTAATATCATCCTCGCCTACTTGGATGACCTCACAGCTTGATCCAAGAAACGCACCCAGCATCTTGATGATTTATGAATCATCTTTCAACGATGTCGTCAGTACAACATCCGCTTGAATCCTCTCAGGTGTGTGTTCTGTGTCACCATAGGGCACCTCCTCGGTTTTATTGTTTCCCAAAGCAGTATTACCGTAGACCCCCTCAAAGTCCAAGCTATCACCGAAATCCCACCTCCCCGGAATTTATGGCAACTTCAAAGTCTACAGGGAAAAGCTAACTTTCTTAGACGCTTTGTCCCAGATTACGCCATACACGCACATGGTTTCCTTCGCTTACTACATCACAACATCCCTTTTCACAAGGACGACCATGCCCAACAATCATTTGATGATCTTAAAGCAGCACTTTCAAACGCACCTTTAATTAGTGCACCTGACTATAATCGTGACTACATCCTCTATGTATCAGCATCAGCTGTATCAGTAGCTGGCGTCCTCGTCCAGTTCGGAGATGATAATCATGAACATGTCATTTATTACGTTAGTAAGAACCTCTCAGGGCCACCCTTGAAATATAAACATGAAGAGAAACTTGCTCTTGCAGTTGTCCTCGCAGTCCAGAAACTGTGCCATTACATTCTGCTTCACACCACAAAGGTCATCGCAGATTCCAACCCTATGCAGTACTTTCTCAGCCACCGGCAAGTCAACGGAAAATTTTCTCGATGGATCGTTATCCTTCAGGAGTACGACCTCGAGTTCTCAACACCTAAGAGTAAGAATGCCCTCATTCTCGCCGAACTTGTCACGACCCTCCCCTCTGACATCACCAACGCCCCCGTCAATACCGACTTTCCCGACAAACATCTCTTTTACATTACTTTAGATGATCCTTGGTACGACGACCTTCTCGTCTACCTCCGAACTCAAAATTTTGGTAACCACCTTTCACGAGATGATCATCGACGTATTCGCCATCAGGGCCCCCGCTACCTTCTCATCAGAGACATCCTATACCGGCGGAGCATCGACACCATTCTTCGTCGATGCCTGACTATTGACGAGACCGATAGAGTCTTAAACGACTACCACAGCGGTGCATCTGGGGGCCATCTTTCGGGTATATCCACTGCTCAAAATATTATCCGAGCCGATTACTTTTGGCCTACCTTGTTTCACGATTGCATTCATGCCGTGAAACGATGTGAGCAATGTCAGCTCTACGCCAACAAAGCATGAGCTCCCCCCGCTCTTCTTCACCCTGTCATTACTGCCGGCCTTTTCTGTAAATGGGGCATCGACTTTATGACTTGTAATCCCCCCTCCAGCAATGGTCACAAATACATCGTTGTCTCCATTGACTACTTCACCAAATGGGCCGAAGCTATGCCGACTTTCAACAACACCGTTGACACTACAACGCGTTTTTTCTTTAACCACATCATATCCTACTTTGGAGTACCCCTCCAACTCGTTTACGACCATGGGAAACACTTCGAGAATGAGATATTCATCGAACTCTCATCTCGGTTAGGCTTCTCTCACGAGTTTTCCTCACCATATTACCCTCAGTCTAATGGACAGGTCGAGGCAGTTAACAAAGTCCTCAAGACCATGTTACAGCGCACGGTTAATAAACATAAAACCAATTGGCATCATATGTTATCTTCTGCGCTATGGGCTTATCGAACAGCTGTGAAGACCGCTACTGGTTTCACACCGCTCCATTTAGTCCATGGGGTCGAGGCAACTCTTCCCATCGAGTGCGAGATTCCCACCTTACGCACCGCAATTGAGCTATTACCTGACACTGCTCCAATGGAGCAGCGCTTGTTGAACTTGGAGTTTCTGGATGAAGATCGTCGATCTTCCTTACAAAACAACGAGGCAGCTAAAAAACGATTCAAGGCTACCTTTGATCACCATGTCAACCTTCGATCATTCCACGAAGGTGACCTCGTCCTGGCTTATGATATCACTTATGATACCTTTGGCCACAGAAAATTCAAATCACTTTGGCATGGCCCTTACATTATCCAACATTGCCTCACCAAAGGCACCTACATCCTGGCCTCCCCTGAAGGCCTCTCTCTCAAGGAACCCGTCAATGGGTTGTATCTCAAGAAATTCTATGCTTAAAAGTAGTCATTCTACTTTAGGTTATTTCTTTTTCTAGAATTTTTAATCTTTTTCTCCTCCCCTCTCATCTAAAATATCCTTTGTGCTATTGACAGATGCTTCCTCCACCAGCCTACCACATCGGTTGCACCGACGGCACCAGCCGTTGGACACAAAATCTCGCTTCGGCTGCTTGGGTTCTCTACACCCCCTCACATGAAATACTCCATTCAAGCGGCATATGTTTGGGGTCAGCCACCAACAACCAAGCCGAATACACTGTTTTCATTGGCCTCCTGGCCGACGCCCAACATCATCATATTCATCACCTTAGCGTCTTCCTCGACTCTCAACTAGTCGTTCTCCATCTCAACAATGTGTACCGCGTACGTGATCCGTGCCTCTTTCGCAAATACCTGCAGGTTAGGTTGTTATCTCAACATTTTGATTCCATTACATTTACACACATTCCAAGACAATTGAATCAAATAACAGATCACATAGCTAACATGGTATTAGATTGGCATATATCACATCAAGCTACACATACATAAACACATCACAAATCCTGTCACAATAAATATATAGAATGGACGTAATCAACTCATCAGCAAAAAACATGTAGACAACATAAGGATCTCAAATATGTATACTCATGTATATATAAAGGCCCATCAGGCCATCTGAATGTTTACATACAAAAATACATGTATCCGTAGGCCAATGCAACACCTCGGTACAAAAAAGGGCTCACCAGCCTATATACAACAAAAAATAGATATACATCATGCACCACTCATGGTGCCTCTATCGCACCACCACCTGCTCCACCCTCAGGCGGGGGCGGCCCACCACCACCTGCCCCAGGCGGTGGTGGTCCACCCCCTACAGGACCCTCCTACCCCGGCGGCAGGCGTCCACTCGTCATAGCAGCAAGCACCACTGCTCGTCGCACTATGGACCGCCATGGTGGCGGTACCCCCACACACTGCTCCAAGAAACTCTCGTCCTGGATACGCGACCACATGCCCTCATGCACATCCTGTAAAACCATCTCCAAACGATGGCGTATATCATCAAAATCCACTCTGGCCGCCGCCGGAGGAGCGTGTGATGGCCCCGCACCAGGGTCATCAAACCGACGCCTCCTCGCTGCCCTCTCTGGCTCAGCTGGTCGCCCCGCAGCGTCATCCCGCCGACGTCTCACTCCCCGTGGCAATATCTCTAGCTCCCGACGAACTAGCGCTCTATGAAACTCTACCTCGCGCCCGCGAGGTGCCACATCTGCACATACAAATAAACAACAGATAGTATCAGTATCTATATCATAAACATATGGATGACTATCTCAAAAAGTACACAACCATACACATCTACATCATCAATCAACATACCTCTATGATCAAAAACCTCCCCAGGAGGTAGCACCATATCTAGATCATCCCGGAAGTCCACCCCGGCATAGGGGTACTGCAAAATCACCTACGGCATCTACTGCCATACCTGGGTTTCCTATGCCGAAAAGAAGTGGCCCCCTTCGCCACCACCATGGTGAAGCAATATAGTCGACCACCGCCTCAACCGCGGCTCTCGTGCCCCGGGCACACTCAATAGAATCCTTAGGCGTAGCATCGACACCCTCTCAAGAAACCGGGCCACTAGGATGGACCCAAAATCAAACTCCCCGGCATCAATAGACCGACAGTGGTCCAACTGCGCCACCATCCTAGCATGCAGTGTCATCCCCCAAGTGAAACGCTCACTGGCCAACACTCTCTCCAGCACCAGAAGCTGGCCACCACTAATCTGTTGGGTCGCCAGTGACCCATATACGTGTACAATCATCACTTCTATACAGAGATGTGCCAGGGAATCTATCGTCGATATACTCACCACCATCCCGGACATGAAGTTCTGACCTGAACAATATCTCCAGCCGACATTGGCGAGCAAAGTACTCCTAGGCAGCACCGGCTCCGCCGATAGGGGTGTTCCCCGAAAGGGGAGCCCAGTCAAGAAATATACATCCTCCAACGTAGTGAAGGGGATCTTCTCTCCTCGCACGAGGAAGCAATGCAGCTCCGGACTCCACATCTGGACCAGGAACTGTAACAGATACTCCTGTGCCCGTATCAACGAGCACTCAAAAAACTTTAGCAACCCACAGGTTGCCAAAGTCGCACGCACACCGGGGTCCTCAATGGCCACGAAATCTCACAACTAAGCCTAGTCTCGCTCTCGCCACCCCACTAGCATCGTCACCACCATCCACCTGCAGACAACACAGAGTCCTATATCAGCTCAAGCAACCATCCACAACATAAAAAAGACTCATTTTATACACTTCAACCTTGCCTCCTCAACGAGGTTTTGTCACCCACAGGCGCGCACACATGCGCGCCTGTTCACTACACAGGTGCACATCAATGTGCACCTATTTTCTACACAGGTGTGCATCAATGCGCATCTGTTTTCTTCATAGGCGCGCCCCCAGGCGCGTCTGTTCACCATACAGGCGCGCACAACTACACGCATGTTCAAACCTGCAGACTCGCACTTGTGCGCTCCTGTTCACCCCACAGGCGCGCCCTTCGAGTGTGCCTTACTTCCCCTCAACCATGCCCCCATGCACGTATATCCAGTGGGCAGGTGCACACGTATGCGCGCCTATCACCGGATCGCTCGCGCATGTGGGGCCCATACCCCCTAAATACCTCCGTACAGCCCCTGCCCAAAAATTGAAAACCTATTTCTATGCAGGATGATCAGACCACTAACATGATACTCGCAGATCCTCAATCGGATGCCTCGTCCTCCCCGAATATCCCAATATCCTCTGAAAACTGCTCGTCTAGTCACTATTGCAGCGGGTACAAATGAGGTGGCAATGTGGGCCCTACAGCTATATATAGGCCTTTTGCCAAACTTCCACTCACCATTCCGAGAGCCTACGGTGTCCATTTTTCAATCCGTCTTCAGCCATGGGATCAGCATCCCGTCACCTACATCACAACAGTCCCTGGGCTTCTTTTCATCCTAAGCCCCCGGGGCACCTTTTTTCTCCATGGTCAGGTACACATGCACATATTTCACGCTTATCAAATACATGCTCATATCTTCGATTATTTTCAGATATTGTTCACTTTGGGTATTTGGTTTTTATGTGTGCAGGTATTTGATCATCATACATCGACACAACCCCTTCAGGTATATACTCATCACTAGCATGTAGTCTTTCCCGCTGTATCACATTTACATTTCCAGTCACACCCTCTGATATTGGCCTTTAGGATCCCCAATTCCCGGCTCTGCAGTACCCACGCCTCCATTTTCATCTTCGGTACTGTTACCCGGTAGCATTTTCACCCACATGAGTTGTCCCATTCATAGCACCTTTTGCCACTTTTTGACACTCATGCTAATTTTCATTACCCTTTAGGGATGGGAGTCCCGATAGTCTTTCATCATGTCGTGAATCAGCCACATACTCCTTCTCTTCA
This sequence comes from Picea engelmannii, assembly GCA_009831015.1. Lineage (NCBI taxonomy): Eukaryota > Viridiplantae > Streptophyta > Pinopsida > Pinales > Pinaceae > Picea > Picea engelmannii. The sequence continues at coordinate 284,135 of ML792987.1, read as the reverse complement.
TTATGCTAGCTTTCCCACACGGACTCCCAGATTATCTCTTTACAGTTCTATTTTTTACCTGCAACTCCGCAGTATCATGAACCCTCCATTTCATCCACAATCAGTTTGCCCATCTGTGAACCTACCCTCATTTCACCTACCTCATACAGAAACTCACCACTAGGGCCCCCACCCTTCATCAGTTTTCCAAGAAAAATATGCCCTACGTGGGCCACCCATATCACACTGGGGCACCCGTTTCTATATTTGTATATTTCTCCCCAAAATTATTCGTTATTTATTGTACAAACGCCTTTATTTCCAGTCATTACATTATCTTGTTTTCGTCACCTTTGGCGACTTGCTTCCTTCCTTTTGGCCAAATGCAACCCATGTCACCCTTGGTTGGAGCATTACTTATCATCTACCCTTGTCGCCCTCGTCCATATCTTCAGAGTACCCCACATGTCACTTACCTCTACCCTCTGAATTTGTTCACCTTGTCCCGCCTCTAGCACAACTTATCACCGGTCTTGTCGTCCCCCTGACACTCGACCTCGTTACACAGTTGCGGCCATTTTTTATCTCATACATCCTTCAACCAAGGGCAGTCTTGAGTCTTCCCACTTCTTGAATTTGTCCATGTACCTCTGCCACTTCCTCACCTCACTAGATTTCACGAAGCCCTTTGCTTCTGGGAGTCGCGTCCCCCTTTTGTCGACATCAGCACAATTTTCCGGAACGGTGACAGTATCTTGATTCTCATTCTCCACTCAATGAGAGATCTCGGACGGCACAGGGTGAAACACCATTGCTCCCTGCTGTCGTTGACCCCCATAACATTCGACGCCAACACTTTCTCATGTTATGGTGGGTCTTACTTTGTGACTATTGCAGTTAGTTCTTTCATTTGTTGAAGACCTCTGAACTTGGCAGGGCTATCAATGCCCACATCATCGCTGCTCCTTATTACCGCGATCACTGCCTACTATTCAGAGTATGATCCTTTACAGAATTATCTCTTGCCTTTATCACCACCAACCCCAAGGGCGTTGAATTTGTCTACACCAACACTTCAGTCATATTTCTTCAGAGTTACATAAGCACGAGCATGGGGCATGCCCGCCTCGTTTGTACACAGTTTTCTCTTTTATCCACCTCATGGAAGATTGGGTCCTACTGGTTCATTTTTTCTCCAACAGATCGCTCTAAACGATCCCACTATTGCTCTATATTACAACAACATTCTCAGTAGAAGAAACATTGATGGATTTCGGCTATACGTATGCTCCTAACCTCATCCATCAGGGGGCATCTGTTATCACTGAAATTTCGTCCGCACATGGTTACAAGAACTCAGCATCGTCAAACAGTAATGAAGTCATTCATGGCCCTGAATTAATATCACAGCATTCAAAAAAGGCCAAAAACTATACAAAGTAGTGAAAAATTGAAGAAAGCTTTGCAGAAGTTGGGCACGCGCGCACATGTGCAAAACAGGAACGTAGAAATCGTGCACATGCGCACGATGCACGACTATTAGTGCAAAAAGTCGAGCACCTGCTAAACAACGCATTTATGAAAGTGGTCGGCCTCCCAACCACTTATGGTTCAGCTCCCAAGCCGATTTGACCTCCAAATCCAGGCTGGATCCAAATGGTGGGCTGGTCAAAGACCTAAAAATACCCTAAATGGCCTCTTTTCACACTACAAGGCAGTTAAACAAAATCCCAAAGCAATGCTATAAAAAGCCATGAATGCACCTAATTTTCTGAAGGAATTCTAAGTAATGTTATGCTGCCTATATTGTTTTAAGGACTCCATCCTTGACAAGAGCACATTGGCACCATTACATTGGACAATCCACCTCTCCATTGAGTGGATTTGTGAAGAGTTATTTCATCACCATTTTCATTTTCTTTGTTGTAAGAAGAGCTATCTAGTGAGGGTCCAAGAGCCTTCTCTTGGAGGAAGAAGGGACTCATAGTCCCCTTTCTTCTTGGTGCTTTGTTTTCATCAATAGATCAAGCCTCAAACATTGGTGACATGGGTCTTTTTGTTCTTGTTATCTCTATGTCCTTATGTTCATGATTTTAATTTTTATTGCATCTATTAGTTTAATTCTTAATCATAGTTTTGTTTTTCTTTCTCTAACTCTTTCCTCTACAGCTGTCCTGCTCAGCAGACCCAACCGAGCTTGCAAGCACCTCTTATTTTCTCACCAAGGTGACGAAAGACGCGCAACACAAAGGACTGATACCCATTATTGCAGTAGTCCTGATATGTGGTGAACAAATCAAGCTATCAGATCAATGGTTAAGGTTTGATCAAGGACATGATTGAATGGTTGTTGAGCATTGAAGCTCTACTATGTGTTCTAGTGAAAAATGAATAGATCGATGGTTGATATTTAATCAAGGATCGGATTGGATAGTTTCTCAGTGTTAAGGGCATGTGCAAAGATCGCATGCAATGGAAGGATATTGATCCTGGTTTCGAAGGTTCTTTACATCCCAATTTAATGGAGAATCGAGGGATATGGAACCGACCTGTTAAGGATGATTTTTTCATAAGGAAAAGGGCCTAGGTGCATAGGCTCTATAAATAATGATGCCATGATCACTTTGAATAGTGTGAGTGAATATGTGTGTGAAGTTCCAAGATTGTAGAACCAAGAGTGGAAGAATGTGGATGTAAGAATTGAGGATGTGAGTTGCAGATGTGGAAGTGAGGCCCTGAGGTGCTCAAGTATGTAAATATGAAATAGATTGAAATGTAATGGTCTAAGTGTGGCTAGGAGATGCAAGGTAAAAGGAACATTTGAAGCCATGCAGATTGTGAACTGGTGGAGAGTGTTGTGACAACAAAGAAAAAGCAACAAATTTGTGCAGGTAAAGTCTTGAAGTAAAGAGATGATTTTGTATTATTGATAGTTTGTGGATATTGGTGTCTCCAACAGGTTGGTACCTGAAAATATTGCAGTTGTAGGTTAGTTTTTACAAGCATAGTTGAGTTGGTGTCTCCTGTAGGTTGGTGCTTGCAAATATAAGACTTGTAGGTTGGTTCCTACAGGAATTGTTGAGTTGGTGCTCGGTTGTGGAGATTGGTGTCTCCTACATGTTGGTGCCTACATCATATTATAAATATAATTTTTGTGGTTTTCTCCCATTTGGGTTTCCATGTTAAATCTCAGTGTATTGTGAATTGTATGGTTGTATATATATTTATCATTAACTTCTTATGGTTGCTAAACTAATAAATTGATAAATATTGTAAGAGAAGAGAAAACAATCATATATTGATTTACCCCCCTCTTAGTATATGTAAGTGTGCCAACAGTTCGTTGTAATTAGATGGAAATAAAAACACTACATTGCAATCTACAGATCCCTGTAGAGGAGGATTCTATGAAGAGAATCGTTGCATGTTGACGAAGGAGTTCAATCCATCTGATTTGTTGTTGGAAGAGTTCGATATGCACACCAATTAATAAGGTCAATATGTGCTTGATGTGTTCCTAGTGCAACCAACATGTCCTCCTGCAAATGACATATTAGGGTCATTGTTGCTTCATCTATGTAAACTCGTACATGTTCAACTCCCCACAGGAGGTTTTGGTGTTTGTATGTAGAATGATTTCCAACATTGGTGTTTCAACATTAGATTTGTTAAGTAGAAAGAGTTTTTTTATTATTGAAAGTATATTAAAGCATATTTAGGAAATAAATAATGATGATATATCTCCAAATCCATAGGAGGAATTGAGCAGGTTCATCGCAATCTGAATAGTTGTCTAGTGTTTGACAATTGTGGATATAGGGAAGGATCCCTCATTAGTTGCGACAAAGAGTGGTCCACTATTGCGGTTATGAGACTTAGTGTAGTCCAATAATTAACTTTGGAAGATCGAGTAGTGGATCTAGGGAAGGATCCCTCATTGGTTGTTGAAGACGATAGTGGTTTGCTAGTGAGGTTATGAGACTTAGTGCGGTATAGTAATTGACATCAGGAGATCTGTGATTCAGGAGTTTGGGAGTGAAACTTGCGAGCTACTGAAGAAACTTGATGGAGTTGAACCTGATTCAGTGAGGCATCAAGTGAGGTATTCAATGTGTATCACATATTCGATTTCACTGCATTTTATGTTTATTTTTTGGTTGTCCCTCATCGCCAACCCTTTTTGGCATGTATATTGACAAGTTAGAAGATTGTTTGGAAGAAGTAGGTTGTGTTAGCCCAATTCTCATCGGTATAGTCATCATTTTTCTTATTTAGGTTGATGATATTGTGTCATCATTTTTGTTCTTTATGTTGATGATATTTTTATTATGGTGAGGAGTCCCTATGACCTTGGAAAGCAACTAAGAATCCTCAAGGATTTCCACTCCAATATAGGTATGATTGTTAATATTGATATTAAGTATTAATACTGAAAAAAACGTTAGGATCTGATCCTAACCCCTCTCCATGGGTCATTAGTTAGTAGGATATGTTTTCCATTTAATAAAGGTCGACATTAGTTAACAATGCCTAATAAATAAAGAAGAATAAGTCAATGTAAGAAGATCTAATAGAATCTTCTGCTTCTAGAAAGATATTCCTCTAGAAGTTTCCTTAGAAGGTAGAATTAGTATAAAGAAGAGTAGGAGGAATTGGATATTTTGTCTTGGAGATTATTGTAATAGAGCTATGCTCTACTAGAGGTTACCCCCTCAAAGAGGCAAGTGAAGATTGTTATCATAATAAATTCGATATTCCTGATGATTATTTTGGTGCTATTTTATTGTTCTTCTAATATTTTTTCTGGATATATCATTATTATTCTATCATTTCCTGCTAGATATTTTATGTTCTGCATAATATATTGTATCAAGAATATTGCAAGTGGTATTAGATCTCTTTCTAGGGAAAGACTTGTGGGATAAATTTTTTAAGGGTAGAGACGTATTTCGATGTCTTTAAGCTGCAGAGATTTTTCGTTACGCACATAAACCCATAGTTGGGGAGTCAAACACACAGGAAATACAAGTGGTTCTTAAGAGCACATCTATTGGAAACCCTTGTAACCCCTATTGATACCCCTTCTAGTGGTAGTGTATTAGACAACATCGGTATATGGAACGACCTAGGAATCCTACAACCCTCTGTATATAAATTGATCGATCGCATGAATGTTATAGTGTCACTGCGAACAACACTCAGTAAGTGACTCTCTAGTACCCGGGTAGTTAGGTACTACGGCTAAAGGTATGATCTATCATCCTTAGTTGGTGCCCTGAGATATTGGGTCGAATAATATTGTTGGACCCCACATGTATAGAAGAGTGATATAGCATAGGGAAAACCCTTGACTCTAGATTCCCTTTAAACCCTAACCCTTGGGAACTAAACATAGAAAGAAAAGAGAAGATCTATTGATGTGCAACCTTGTCGTCTACACTTGGGTTGAAAAATTAGTACATATTTTGTCCTGTTAATAATTTGGGCATTCCTCCATCTTCATCATGTGGACAAAGTCCTTCACTTGTTGCAGGAAAACCAATTGTTTGTCAAAAATACCAAATGTTCATTTGGCACCAATGAAGTGGATTACTTGGGGAACATTGTCAACAAATATGGGGTAAAAGTGGACCTTAAAATGATACAATCTATACAAGAATGGTCGTTCCCCATGACCTTAAAGCGCCTAAGGGGTTTTCTTGGTCTCACCAAATATTACAAGAAATTTTTCAACCATTACATAAAAAATTCTAAGTCCATGACTGACCTCCTTAAGAAGAATGCATTTCATTGGACACCTGCTGCTGAGCAAGCCTTCGCATAGTTAAAGAGGTCCATGTGCACTACCCCTTTCCTAGCAACTCATAACTTCAAAAAACCTTTGTGGTGGAATCGTATGCTTCTGGCATGGGTATAGGTGTAGTGCTCACCCAAGATGGTCGACCCTTGACATTTACTAGCCAAGCGTTGAGTAGTTGCAATCTGGGCCGATCTAGGTATGAAAAATAAATGATGTTCATTCTCCATGTGGTGCACACCTAGCGACCATATCTCTTGAGACATCATTTTTAGATTAAAACATATCACCATAGCTTGAATTATTTTTTGGAGCAATGATTATCATCCACAGAACAAAATAAGTGGCTGACAAAAATGTTGGGTTATGATTATGAAATCATATACAAAAAGGGAAAATATAACATAGTAGCATATGCATTGCAAGAAAACATGAGGAGGACGACTCCCTCATTTCTTTATCCTTACCAGTCCCTTATTGGATTGAAGAAGTGCACCAAGAGTGGCTAACGCACCAAAATACCTCTACATTAATGTAACATCTTCAGGAGGACCCTAATCCTCCCATTGGCTATACTTGATAGGATACTATTCTCCGATATAAGGATATCTTGGTTCTCTCACCCTCCTCAATACTCAAGTACAGGATATTAAATGATATGAACTCCTCATCTATAGTTGGTCATTTGGGATTCCAAAAAACATATTCTCGTTCTCTTCGTTCCTTTTTTTGGGAAGGCATGAAGAAGTATATACTTCAATTTCTCACAGAATGTGAGGTGTGCCAACGTAATAAAGGTGAAACAGTCAAGTCTCTGGGCGTCCTACAACCTTTACCCATTACATATTCTATGTGGATAGAAATATCCATGGATTTTATAGTGGGCCTTCCAAAAGCCGGGAACAAGTCTGTCATCATGGTGGTGGTTGATCGCCTCTCCAATGTTCATTTTTGTCTCTCACCTCACCCTTTCACACCGAATCTCATAGCACAAGTCTTCCTTGATCATATTTTCAAGCTACATGGCATTCCAACCTTTATTGTCTCTGATCGTGACCCAAATTTCACCAATACATTTTGGCAAGAGCTATTTAAATTGCATGGAACCCAACTGAACATGAGCACAACTTATCACCCCCATTTTGACGACCAAACAAAAGTAGTCAACAAATGTTTGGAAACCTACTTGCTTTGTTTTTCTTCAAAAAAACAACACCATTGGGAACAGTGGGTACGATGGCTTCCCTTGGAAGAATGGTGGTACAATACTTCTTATCATAGGGCCACTAAAATCATCCCATATGAAGCGGTGTATGGCCAAAGGCCATCGACAATCATTACCTATCTTCCTGGAACATCCAAGGTCCAATATATTGATACAATGTTGCAAGGTCATACAACCACTCTAGCGGCTCTAAAGGATAACCTCCACATGGCCCAAAATCACATGAAGCAACAGGAAGACCAACATTGTTCAGAAAGGGTTTTTGGAATGTGATAAGGTGTTTCTCAAGATCCAACCTTACAAGAAAATATCTCTCAAATATCAGGGACATCACAAATTGGAACCTAATTTTTATGGAAACTACCATATCATCAAGAATATTGGTTATGTGGCTTACAAATTGGCCTTTCCTTCTACTTACAAAATCCATTCGATATTCCATGTTTCCTGTATGAAGAAAGTGGTGGGACATAATTGTAGAGTCCAAACCATCCTTCCATAATTAGATGAAGAAGTTTCCCTATGGCTCCAACCAGAAGTAGTCATCAATAATCGTGAATGTCAGTTATGTGGCTGCACTATCAAGGAAGTGTTGATCAAATGGAAGGACAAAACACCATAGGAGTCAACTTGGGAACCCACGACCATACTTCAGTAGTTTCCACACCTACAGCCTTGAGGACAAGGATGGTTTTGAAGGGGGAGAGAATGTTAGGATTCAATCCTAACCCCTCTCCCTGGGTCATTAGTTAGTAGGATATGTTTTCCATTTAATAACGGTCGACATTAGTTAATAAGGTCTAATAAATAAAGAAGAACAAGTCAATGTAAGAAGACCTAATAGAAGCTTTTGCTTCTAGAAAGATATTCCTCTAGAAATTTCCTTAGAAGGTAGAATTAGTATAAATAAGAGTAGGAGCCCCAGATGGGGTGATAGGATGGGCGATGCAGCCACGTGGAAACGAGTTAGGATGCGGTGGCATGATGCCTACCACCTCGCATCACCCGCTCAATAACTCGGTTTAATGTTGCACAGGCGCACTCAACAGTCGGACCCTCTCGCACAAGGGAAGGGTACCAGCATTATCTCTCAGGTTTTAATGGCGGATTTGATCGCTGTGGTTATGTTAATTGGTATGAGGTTCAGGCTCATTATGCAAATTGGGACTCCTGGTCGCAGAGCGCTTTCGAGAACCTTCGTCTTGCAGAAGCTCCAGCAGCGCTGCTCGGGTTCTCTCATCCCTCTGGTGCTATCGCTCCTCCAGGTCACCCCAATTATCCTCAGCAGCATTTCGACTTCAATTGACCGCTCAGACCTCAGCCATCGAACCCTCATCATGCCAAGAATTCGGGGGACACCGCGACGAGGAGCGGCGTGGTATACTGCAGAATCGAGAAGAAAGAGAAAAGCAGCGTTTGAAAATGCCATGGCGATAGCTTCCAGAAGGCGAAGAGCAAAACCTCGTACACCTCCAATGGCGGTTGCTGAAGAGGAAGTTCCAGAAGGTGGCCTGGCAAGCCCTCCAGAACACACCTTATTTATGGTCCCGGAGAACTGGAACCCCCGCTCGACATTTGGCTTGATTGGAACTCAGCAGGCGGCAAGTGGCATGCGCACTCAAGGCGGCAGCAGCACAGAAAGGCCTTACTCTCCATGCTACGTGGAGGAAGAAGTGCCTCCCGATGCCACCAAAGGAGCAGCGGGGTATCAAAAGCAAGGCGCAGACATGGAGCAACCACCTTTGGTCGACGCGAACTACATCAACCTCATCTTCGATATGAGGAACTTGATAGAAGATCAAAACTTTCGCATGGCAAGGCTGGAGCAGAGGCTCGACATGTTCTATGCAGCACACTCCCGGGCCACGCCGAAGAAGCAATGCCCGACTTGTGCCCGACCTTATGCATTCCCAGCGCGCTGGAGGCACACTGCGGTCGATGACACTCATCATGGCTCCGAGGTTTTCTGATGCTCTTACACAGACTCTGCTTGTGGTTTTGTTTCAAAGGTCTATGTCATAGAACAACTAGTTTTTTATATTTCATAGCTCTAGATGGAAAAACCAGTCTACTACCAACGCCTGCTAATCCTGATTTCCTACGGGCGGGAAATAGCAGTGCGACTTTTGTTAACTTATGCTTATTTTGCAACAATGGTGACACCTGGACATGGATGCCCAGCTGTCCTGGTTTCCTACTCAGGCAGGCCAGCTTGCATCACCATAAGCTCTGTATTTTTTCAATGATAATATAATAGGCTCCAACCCTTTTTTACTTGAAAATAAAAATAAAAATAAGAGTAGGAGGTATTGGATATTTTTTCTTGGGGATTATTGTAATATAACTATGCTCTGCTGGAGGTTTCCCCCTCAAATATGCAAGTGAACATTTCTATCACAATAAAGTTGATTTTCCTAGTGATTATGTTGGTGCTATTTTGGTGTTCGTCTGACATTTTTATGGATATATCATTATTATTCTATCATTGCATTCTAGATATTTTCTATTTTGCATAATATATTGTATCAAGAATATTGCACAAAAAGAAAGGTATGATAATTAAACATGAATATTCATCATAAGCTCAACTAGAACAATACCATTGAGAAAATAAGAAATGGAGGGTGGAAGTCTTATGATGTGCTTGAAAACAATTTCCAATCATGGACCTTTGGATATGGGATAAGAAACAACTCGTATTATATGGATATGAAGTTTTGGGGTGCAATATCTCTAGATAGTTTTGGAGAAAGGTAGATCAGATACAAAATAATTTAAGGCAATACATCCTATCCTATCCTCCTCATAGAAGTGAGCCTTTCTCCCATTGAGATCATATTTATGACTAGGTAAATAATGTTTAAGAACAATTTAAAAAAAATAGAACACAAGAGGATTCCCAAAATTGCTTCAAATTCTATCCAAAACCACCTTTGGCTCAAGTAGTGATGGCATAAGGATGCACAGTTTTGACTAAACCATTGGAGAATAAAAAATAAATCATACTACAGATTAAGGATAATATTAAAAATATTATTACATATAAATTTAAGGAGAATTATTGTGTGATAACCCTAATTCAGAAGATAAAAAGTATCCCTCTATTTTTTTTTTACTAGTGTAAAGAACAAAATCAACATTGCTAAAATAAAAACAAATTCTCATGAGCTCGATAGTGAAACTGAGTGTTGGAAAATTCCCAAAATTCCATGGGATGAAATAATCTTTTATCTTTGTGACACTAAGATGGTTGAAGATGCTAAGTATGAGAATCGAAGCTGGGTGGGGAGGATAACAATTGTTCCTACTGTCACTTGTATAAATTGATGTTGGGTAGGGAGGATAAAAATCATTCCTCCCAACCACTTGAGATAAACCCGATTGACCCTTTTATCATATTTTATTATTACTTCCATAATATTGTTATATAAAAAAAATTAATATTTATATTTAACACACCATTCGAAGGGGTGCCTCTTTTTCTTTCCCATCCCATTGATGAATCCTTCATACAATGTTGTGAAGGTAGATATACATCCTATCCCATTGATGAATCCTTCATATAATGTTGTGAAGGTAGATGCACATACTATCCCATTGATGAATCCTTCATATAATGTTGTGAAGGTAGATCTACATCCTATCACATTGATGAATCCTTCATATAATGTTGTGAATGTATATAGGAAAAGGAGGAGGATTATATCTATTTTACCAAAATTTACCTTAGGATGTATAATCTATTGATAATGCATCTCGTTTCTTCAATATTAATGTAATGAAAGTAGCATTAAATGCCTTATGCATTCTCTTACTCCATCTTGGATGTTTTAAATACTTGTAAGTGTTATGTCCAATAATATAAAAATAAATAAATAATTTTTTTATTGAAAAGGAATCCCTCCATGGAGATTTACACTTTTCTAAAGAACGTAATTCTTTCCATACCTTCTATGTTGAAATAGTTCAAAAATATTATTGTTATAATTTTTTGTAACAGGTTTAGAAGTATCGGAAATAGTTTGATTAATGTTGGAACAACAAGTTTATCTCACTTCTTGATCTTTTCGAGACAATAAGTTGACAATCAAAGCTTAACTTGGGAGTCAACTAGAGAGGTTGACTAGTTAGTTGAGCCAATGAAAGGTGGTCCTAACTCATTTGATTGGTGCACAGGTCAAGGTAGAGAAGCGGGTGAACTATGCACACCAAATATGTTAAGAACTTTGACTATGTCCATCTTGTCCTTCAATGTTGTAATGGTGTCTTTAGACACTAATTCTTCTTGGAATTCACAACTCTTCACATCTACAATCCATTGGTTCTCCAACATGGTATTGGAGCTAATGGTTTGAGACCCAAAATATTGTATACAATTCTTTTTGGAGTTGTATCTTGTATGTTCTCTTATTGAGTCAAATATCTATGGTATATTAACTCATGGTTTTGACTCAAAGAAAAATTCATGGTTTATATATCTAGAGTGATTATGAGCGTTGGAAAATTGGTTGTCATTGATGTTGTAAGGTAGCTAGAGAGGTATTNTAGATATAATAAATGTAAGAGGACTTCTTAGAAGGTTCTACTTCTAGAAGATTCCTCATCTAGAATGTTCTTAGGTGATGGTATCACTATATAAAGGGGTTCAAGCAATGTAATGAGACATGAAGAGAAGTATTGTATTTAGAGCTGAAGCTCATTAGGAGGATGCCCCCTCGAAGAGGCAAGTGAACAGGAGAGGATCCCTTCCATAATAGGATCCATTGTATGGTGTTGCCCTACCTGAAGGGTTTGATGGTAATAAAGAAGATTTTGCATATTGTTATTCTATATCTGTTGTGGTGTTTTTGTATTCAGCTACTCAGGAACTTAACAATTGGTATCAGAGCACTTTCCTTGGCCGGAGTTGGGGGCAAATATTTTTTATTTTTGCATATTTTTTTTTCGGAGAAGAAAAAAGAGGGCCGCGACATTCCAGACATTTTCAGTATATTTCTGTGAAATATTTGTAGACAAGGGTTGTATATCTGAGTTCCTCTCAGAAAAACACCCAAGTTGAAAAAAAAAAATCATCCAAAACAGAGTCCGGAAGGTCAAGATATTGAGGTTTTAAATCTGCAATTTTTTAGGGTTTTTCTGCGGACGGCGGCGTGATTTGTTTTTATTTCTGTAGAATTTGGTGGCTGAATTTGCCCAAATAAATTACAGATCTGAGTTCCTCTCACAATTTCACCCAATTTCAAAAAAAAATCAGCCGAAACGGAGTCCGGGAAGTGAAGTTATGAGTATTTTAACTTCAGCAGTTTTTTAGGGTTTTTCCAGAAAAAGCCGCGATTTTCTACCGAAACTTATTGGGTCAATTTTTTTGAGTTTTTTCGTGACGGCTGCAGGACCGAAGAGTTCATAGGGTGCTAATATGGCTAGTTCATCTCAAACCTTGAAAGAAATTATTGAATCATTCAAATCCCAAGTGGATGCTAGATTGGATGTGTTAGCACAAGGCCTCACATACAGCCTCACAAATATCATTACAGAGGACCTCAATGATAGTTTTCATAGTATTCAAGATTCATTGAATAACATGCAGGAGAGATTTCTTATGGAGGGTCTCATGAATGCATATAATCATGAAATATATGCTTGGTACTATTTTGAGGCCGATTGTGATGATTGGTATATGGATAGTTGTCATTTCTGGGATGACAACCACTTTCATATTTTATTTGATGACTCTACTCCACCTTCTGTAGAGAACATAAAGGTCCCACATCAAGAGCTAGTTACCAGCATTCAGTCTGCATATTCTACAGTGGTATTATTCCTTCCAGATTCTGCTACGACCCTTTTCCACTATGTGGATGGATCTTCTTATTTGGATCCACATGATAGGTGTCAGTCTTTGGCGCATCATTTGGAGTTGGTTATTGGGTTCCAAAATCTTCTACGGGGATTTCACATGAGCACTTGGACATGGGACCCGAGCTTACAATGGTGGTTGGACTACTTCAGCATGGTGGATATCCTTTCTACATGGGACTTTGTTTCTTCAGTCTTCTTCAGCATTACGGTCCACAATTATCCATGGGACCCTGGTATATGGTTGTACATCAAGCATTGAGGACAACACTTTCATAAGGGGGATGGAATGTAAGGTATCTAGAGAGGTAGTGGGGGGGCCCAGAGGGCCCATAGTGATAATAGTGGAGGTCATTCACTGTAAGGTGGACTAGGTCCACTATATTATTAAATAAGGCCCACTATGGTAGTTAGATATAATAAATGTAAGAGGACTTCTTAGAAGGTTCTATTTCTAGAAGATTCCTCATCTAGAATGTTCTTAGGTGATGGTAGCACTATATAAAGGGGTTCAAGCAATGTAATGAGACATGAAGAGAAGTATTGTATTTAGAGTTGAAGCTCATTAGGAGGATGCCCCCTCGAAGAGGCAAGTGAACAGGAGAGGATCCCTTCCATAATAGGATCCATTGTATGGTGTTGCCCTACCTCAAGGGTTTGATGGTAATAAAGAAGATTTTGCATATTGTTCTTCTATATCTGTTGTGGTGTTTTTGTATTCAGCTACTCAGGAACTTAACAGATGTCAACCCTAGAAGAAGTTCAAAAGTCTCTAGAAGTAATGGGTGTATTTGAAGAAGTCTCCAAAGTGGTCCCCTTATGGCATAGCTTCAAGAATGGCCCTCATAGGAAGAAGCTTTGAATAATTATACAAGAATCCTTGGAATTATGGTTAAGTGGTTAAGTATTTAAGAAGACCTGAATGTGTGGTCATGAAGCTTGAAGTTGTTTGAAGAAAAAAAAGGTGAAGGACATTGCAAATGGATGCAAAATTGCATTTGATTGATAGTCCTTGTCAAGTTGTTTCCAATGGTAGGTGCCATGCCATGTGTTTCCTCATGGTTGAGAATTTATGCCCTCTTAAAGATGAAGCCCCGAAAGCAAGTGAAGAAGCCCCAGATCTAAGTACAATAAGTCACATTTCGGCTCAAATATCAAGTAAAGAAGTTACTTGGAAGGATATAAATACACATCAAGAACCTATAATTTAATCACCAAGCAAAGATGTGATCTCTTAGTGAAAGTGAAGTAGCAAAGTTGTACAATGGAGGGAGTGTTCAGAGCCGTAGATTGGAGAAGTTTTTTTAGAAAATCCTATTTGAGTAGACCCCTGTGGGTCAAGCATAGGGTGTCGTGTGAGGCCTTGTATGTTGCTCAATCCAATCCCGTGAGCTTGAGGAAATTTTTGAGGAAGGTATTCCTCTTGATGTTGAAGTTGAGGAAGGTATGAATATATGATATCTAATGCACTAGGTTGTTCACATGTTTAAAGGTATGTTATTCTATATATTTTGAGGCTTGCTTCTTGGAGTTTATGGAATATGCTTGAGGTATATCTTGGAGGTGTTGGAACATGGTTGAGATACATCTTGGATATTTGTAAAATGGTTAAGGCACATTGTTTTTGGCATGTTCTTTGAGGCATGGTATATTCTTTGAGGCACATCTTTGATGTCTTGGAACATGGTTTGATGCATATCATAGTAATTTTGAGCACATTATTTGGAGGATATTACTAGAGATATTGTCATGATTTTTATGTGGTTTTATCGGTTTTGATGATGATTATGTATCAATATCAGTGGCAACAACAATAATATGTTGATTCTCTTACTTATATTCATGGGAGGAGGAAAGGGGCAAGGAAAGAGAGTTGTAGCTTCCTTTAGGTTGGATTTTGTAAACTAGAGGGTTGGAGCCTCCTTCCAGTTGGAGCTAGAGAATCTAGGGAGTTGTATCTTCCTTCAAGTTGGAGCTTGTAAATCAGGGGGTTGGTGCTAGAGAATTTTGGAAGTTGGTGCTTCATATGTGTTAGCACTAAAAGTCACACTTTGACCGCTATAAGTCTAAGCTTAGTACCCATTGAAATATTAAAGATATTTTTTTATGATAAGGTGGTAAATGGATGAAAACTCAGGAAAAGAATGTCAATCACAACTTACTCCATACAATATGTACCAACAAATAAGGATTTGAGTAACTTAGATCAGGATTTAAGAAATAAAGTGGATAGGTAGAAGAATCAATAAGAAAAACGTAATATTCCTACCATATACATCAGGTAGTACTGACAGAAATATGAAGAAAACCCTCTAAAACAAGAACTTCTCATAATCAAAGAGAAAACTATGATATTCTGCAAAAAATATTACAATAGATCCTCATTTGCAACACAGATACAATCATACAACTAAATCATTCAATAAATTGAAATCAAAGCAAGATAGAAGAGGCTAAATAAGAAAATTGTTTGATTTCCATTACCCAAAGGGCCTTAAGTCTGATACATACAGTAGAGGTCGCTCTGTTACATAGACAATATAAAAAATATGAGTGTTCTCTCAAACCATTCCAACCCTTTCATTATCAAAAACCCTTTCATATATAGTGAATGATCTATATATACCCTAAGGAGGTCAAAACCAAGGAGTTACATAGGATCCTCCTCCATTTAGGAATCCTGTTACAAAAGACTCCAACAAAAACCTAACAAATTCTTATTTTTTAGGATTTTGTCTATTATATAAATTCCTTTTAAAACAGGTCATTCTGCTTCATCTGGAGATGGAGCACATGTACCTCATGTCCAAATAACTTTTGGGAGACCATTTGAACCTTCCTTGACAGGTGGTAACCTCCAAACAAGGTGAATATCCAACAACTATGCAAAACAGGGAGTTTGTAGTGCCAGTTTGCAACGCACTAGTGTTTTAATTTTATCTTTCAAATGTCAAACTGGGTTAGGCTGAATATTGGTCAGCGAGTCAATACCATTATCATTCTCCTCCAAAAAACATTTCAGAAAAACCCACATCATCGTTTTGGATTTATGATCAAATATTTAGAAGAAACTGCTACAGGAAATGAATTTGCAGTGCCAATTTGCAGCGCCAGTTCGCAACACTGATAGATGAGTCAACCAAAACCCTTACTTAAATATTTAAAACAACATGAAAAACCTCATGGCGTACCTGGTAAACTTGAGCTTGATGTAGATGCCATCAAAGTCGAACATGTGTGCTTGCAAGCTATCTAACCTCCAATGCTCCTCCTTAACCATTTCGCAGCACCAGTTCAAACATAGCTTGCACACTTTGGGGAGGATGTTAGTTGATGTTATGAAATAATCCCTGGAGAAGTGGTTAAATTGTAGGCTATAAAAACCATAAATCTTCCTTGACATGGTCCTATAATTAAAATGATGACAAAATTGAAATCATGAAGTACTTAGAGTACATTTCAATCTCTCCTAGTGAGTTGGCAGCACATCAAAACATTTTGACTTGACTCTTGAATGGATTGATAGTGACAAAGGGGATACTTTGAGTACAAACTGGATGTAATGTCAAGGAAATGATGTAAAAAACCAAAGGTATGACTCATGGGGCTTCTTACCTTTTTGTGACAACAATCACATAGCTCAAACTTTAGACCAAGGCTAGACATAACCTTATTCATTTTGAAACCAAATCTAACTTTATTATTACAACCTAAAGACTCAAAACCTGTCCTATAAACCTTATGATTCTAAAAAAAAAAACAAGGTGAATTTTTTGACCCATACAATCTTATGTGTTAACATATGGATCCATAAGGGATGGCATGCTCCCTATGAGCTACCAAGAACATGCAGTTCCAGTGCCTTATCCATTGGGCTAGGAGTCATTATGGTTGATCTACTACAAACCAAAAATTGAAAACCACATGCCCATAGTTTGAGATTATTTATATACATAAGCCTACTCTAACCAACTAACGAATTTGCTTAGGTGTAATCAAACTTACACAAAAGCCATGAAAGTAGTTGACTGATGTAAATAAATTTTTGCAGGCAACTCTTCGAGAAAATACAAAAAGAAGTTAATATTTTCAACAAAAGTTCCAAGAAAATCTTACACTCACTGTTGCAAATAAGAGATATACCTAGAGTTACAAAAATTGGGACTTGTGAAAGCAAGGAATCCATCCAGATTGCCACTTGATCATGAAGAACATGACACACTTTCGATTGGTTAAGAAGGAAATATTGCTCCTCTGTGAAGGAATATTTTTCAACAATATGGTAGTCTTCATGTGAAGGATGATTTTTTGTTATTGTTTTTTATCGATTGTATGTTGAGCTATTCTCACTTGTTCTTTAATGTTGAAATGGTGTGTTTAGAAACCACCTCTTATTGGGATTTATAACTTGTAGTATACCTAGGGAAGTAATATGGGGTACCTAGGGAGGTACTCAATGAGAATGTGGTTATGTATTATTAGTGGAATTCATTTAATATATGAGAATGTGGTCATTCAATGTAAGGTGGACTAGGTCCACTATATCAATAAAGGCACTATGGTAGTTAGATTAAATAAATGTGAGAAGACTCTCTAGAAGGTTCCTAGGAGATAGAGAGAGCTATATAAAGAAGTGTAAGCAATGTAATGAAATATACTAAAGAATATGGTCATTGTAACAAACACATATTGCTTGAGGAGTGCATTCATTCCATAAGGAATAATATATGGTGTTACCCTACCTCAAGGGTTTTCTCTATTTGTTGTGTTCAGTATTTGGTGAATGGTTTGGATTATTCTTGTTGGTATTGTGGGTTTATTTTGAGATTTATCTGCAAATCTATTCAACAATATCATCAAGAATAATCCAAACCATTCACCAAATAATGAACACAAGAAATAGAGAAAACCCTTGAGGAAGGGTAACACCATATATTATTATTTATGGAAGGAATGCACTTCTCAAGCAATACTTTCTTGTTACAATGACCATATTCTTCACTATATTTTATTACATTGCTTACACTTCTTTATATAGCTCTCTCTATCTCCTCGGAACCTTCTAGAGAGCCTTCTCACAATTATTTCATCTAACTATCATAGTGGGCCTTTATTGATATAGTGGATGTAGTCCACCTTACATTGAATGTTCACATTCTTGTATATTAAATGAAGTCCACTAATAATACATAGCCACATTCCCATTGGGTGCCTCCCTAGGTACCCCATATTACTTCCCTAGGTATACTACATTCCACCCCCCTTCACATGTTTCATCCTTGAAACACGAGAATAAACCATGCAATATGATCGGCTAAGAAATGTAGCTAATTGGTACCAAGTACGAACATCCATCCATCCATCCTAATGGAAGTCAAACATGATGGCCAAATGTTGTCTTTCCACCCTGATCTTTCTTTACATCATGTCGGGGTTTCCATGGGATTGTTTCTCTAGCCTGATGTCTGCTTGTAGTGCTAGTAGTCCTCCATGCACCTATTGATCAGTTTCCTTTATGGTTCCCTTTTGGTGCATATATGTGTTGATGCTCACGTCCTTGCCTTGACGACTGTTGTTTCTCTATATAATGTGGGTGGTGATATAAAACAATTATAGGAATATGTTCTTTGTTCTTCAAAACTGCAACACATTGTGCCTTTGATTCAATGACCTCCTTAGCTTCATGATTGTGTTCTTTCTATGGTTTTGCTTCATCTCCTTCTATAGACTCTGCCTCTTATTCAACTTCAGACTCGACAATAACTACTTTGTTGGACCCCATGGGCCCATCTTTCTTATTAAGAGACACATCCTTCAATGTGATTTTCTTTTTCGTGTACCACAACTTCAAAAACTTATTTTTCACATTAATATTAATGGTACCCACTGATTCTATCCAAGGATATCTCAAAACAATATCCACTTCATCCATATCCATAGCATAAAAATATGAATGCAACACATATTTATCCATAGTGAGCTTCAAATCTTTAAAAATTTTAACATTTTCACCCTCAACTTGTGTGCTTGGAATATTCTTTGCATGAACATGCAATCTATTAACCAACTAAACGTTGATAAAATTTTGTTGGCATCTAGGTTTAATAGAAAAAATGTCATTTTCTTTATGAATACAACCATGAACCTGTAATATAGATTTTTCACATGAAAATAAACCCGTGGTGCTCTCTTTATCTTTTTTTCCAACATGAGACTACCTATCTAAAAACATATTTTCCAATTCTTCATCTAGAAGTCTCATCAGCTAGAAATAGTCCAATGATTCCTTCCATGTTGATGCATCCTCTCTGAAATGAAGAAATAACGTAAATTTTCACCGTTCTTTCCATTCTAACTTGTGGGACTTTAGAAATTCTTCAATACTAGGACCATTATCATTCCCAGTAAAATGCATCTTGCTTGAAATAAATTTGCAACAAAATCTCGGGTTTAAAAATAAATTACTATAGAAAATCATGATTTTTTTCGGAAAAACCCTGATAAACTGTCGAATTTAAAATTCTCATAACTTTACTTCCCATGCTCCGTTTCAATTTTTTTATTTTTTTTTCAAATCGGGTATTTTTCCAAGAGGAATTCAAATATTCAATTGTTTTGGCCAAATTATGCTAAGAAAGTTTCAGATCTGAACCTGAAGTGTGTTTCCCTCCTTTTTCCCTAGAACAAATATGCAAAAAGAGCCAAAATATTCTCTTCTTTGGCCAAGGAAAGTGCTTTGATACCAATTGTTAAGAACTCAAGACCTAAATAAAAAACACACTAGAATAGATCCAAGAAGAACATATAAAAAACACACTTATTATAGAAAACCCTTGAGGTAGGGCAACATCATACAATGGATCCTATTATGGAAGGGATCATCTCTTGTTCACTTGCCACTTCAAGGGGGAAACCTCCTAATGAGCTTCAGATCCAAAGGCAATACTTCTCTTCATATCCCATTACATTATTTGAACCCTTTTATATAGTGATACCAACCACCTAAGAACATTCTAGAGGAGGAACGTTCTAAAAGTAGAACCTTCTAAAAAGTAATCTGACATTTATTATATCTAACTACCATAGTGGGCCTTATTTAATACTATAGTGGACCTAGTCCACCCACATTGAATGGCCTCTACTATTATAACTATGGGCCCTCCAGACCCCCCACTACCTCTTTAGCTACCTAACATTGTGGAAGTCATTTAATATATGAGAATGTGGCCATTCAATGTAAGGTGGACTAAGTCCACTATATCAATAAAGACCCACTATGGTAGTTAGATGAAATAAATGTGAGAAGGCTCTCTAGAAGTTTCCTAGGAGATAGAGAGAGCTATATAAATAAGTGTAAGCAATGTAATGAAATATAGTAAATAATATGGTCATTGTAACAAGCAATTATTGCTTGAGGAGTGCATTTCTTCCATGAGGAATAATATATGGTGTTACCCTACCTCAAGGGTTTTCTCTATTTCTTGTGTTCAGTATTTGGTGAATGGTTTGGATTATTCTTGTTGATATTGTGGGTTTATTTTGAGAATTATCTTAAGATCTATTCAGGTACTTAACAATTGGTATCATAGCACTTTTCTTGGCAGGAATTGTGGGTAATTGTTTTTTCTATTTTTGCAGTTTGTTTTCGAAGAAGCCAAAGAGGGTCGCGAAATTATGGATTATGTATGTGCATTTATGAGAAAATTGTGTAGAAACTGGTTGTATATCTTAGTTCCTCTCATAAAAACACCCAATTTAAAAAAAAATCAATCATCCGAAATAGAGTTTGGTAAGTAAAGTTATTGAAGTTTTAAAATATGTTATTTTCCGGGGGTTTTCCACGAACGTACGAGTGATTTTTATGATTTTGGTAGCCGTTGGATATGAATTTTACAAAAAAAAATGTTGATTTGGGTTCCTCTCACAATTTCACCCAATTTCAAAAAAATAATCATCTCAATCAGAGCTCTGGAAGTGAAGATATTGTTGATTTAAAATCAGTGATTTTGGGGGGGTTTTCGTGACAGTGACGAGACCGCAGAGTTCATAACTTTTCAGAGGGTGCTCAAATTGCTACCAAATCAGTGTCATTGGATAGATAATTTGAAGATATTTTTTTTGGTATATTATATATGGTATTTCAAATGGATATTCGACTTCTCATGGAAATTGGTCGGAAGATGGATATTCGACTTCTCCAAGAGGGTGTACAAGTTATCAATGACACTTGTCACAATATTCAAAGGACCTTGGATTCCATGTAGGAAAGATATATTATGGAAAATCTCAAGGATGAAGATAATCAAGAATTATATGCATGGTATGATTTTGAAGATGCTTGTGATGATTGGTATATGGATAGTTGTCATTTCTCGGATGACAACCACTTCTATCTTTTATTTGATGATTTTTCTTCACCTTATGTAGAGAACATTATGGAGAGAAGTTCATCGCCTTCTATGAACACTATTTTTCAGTATTATCTAGTACTATTGTGTTATTCAGATGATTTTGTGGATATGGAGGGATCTACATATTTGGATCCCCATGATAAATGTTGATCTTTGGAGCATAATTTTCAGTTGTTCTTGAGTTCAGATATCTTTCGCATAGATTTCACATGAGCACTTGGACATGGGACCTCGGTTCACAATGGAAGTTGGACTACTTCAACATAATGGTTTTCATTTCTCTGTGGGACCCTGGTTCTCTAGTCTACTTCAACACTATGGTCCACACTTATCCATGGGACCTTGGTATATGGTTGTACATCAAGCGTTGAGGACAACGCTTTCATAAGGGAGATGGAATGTTAGGTAGCTAGAGAGGTAGTGGGAGGCCCGAAGGGCCCATAGTTATAATAACAGAGACCATTCAATGTAAATTGGACTAAGTCCACTATAGTATTAAATAAGGCCCACTATGGTAGTTAGATATAATAAATGTAAGAGGACTTCTTAGAAGGTTCTACTTCTAGAAGGTTCCTCCTCTAAAATGTTCTTAGGTGATTGGTAGCACTGTATACAGGTGTTCAAACAATGTAATGGGATGTGAAGAGAAGTATTGTCTTTGGAGATGAAGCTCATTAGGAGGTTTCCCCCTCGAAGAGAAAAATGAACAAGAGAGGATCCCTTTCATAATAGGATCCATTGTATGGTGTTACCACACCTCAAGGGTTTTCTATAATAAAGTTCGGTTTTCATATATTCTTCTTGGATCTATTCTGGTGTATTTTGTATTCAGATCTTGGGTTCTTAACATAACTCTTAACTTATAAAATTCCCTAGGTCTCCAGCAACTAATGACAGCCAATCCAATGAAACATAGTTGAAACATAAGTGTAGAAAAGTAGATGCATATTTGATGTGTTATCTACTCTTTGGAATTGAAAGTCTCACCTAATTTTTATCACAATTTATCAATTTGATTATGACTGTGATTTTTCATTGGGGTTTGATAGGAGAATTTTGAGCTTCTAACCCCCCTTGTTTCAACTATCTAACTCATAATTGACTCTTCTTATGCCTCTTATTGATCCATCTCTTGAATTATGCATTTTTATCCTATAAGTATAAGTTAGTCTGTTAGGCCATATTGGAGGAAAACTCCTTTAATTTTCACAAATTCATTTTTTAGAGCTTCATGTTTGATAAAGATATTCCCTAAATATTGAGAGTTCAACATTTTCAACTTTTTATATCTTGTGGAAGGAGATTGAGTTTTTATTGTAACTTGAACAATTTTTATTAATGTACCCATGGTATGAGTTCCACCACGTTGTAATGAGTATTTAATACCACGTGATTTCAAACCTAAAAGGAATGTTCTATGAGTTAGACTTATTTTAAATTATCAACAAAATAAGCCAATGATTACATCCTACTCTTGTTAGAGTGAAAAACTTATTTGTCACATTTCGATTTAAAATGTGACAATGAAATAGCAACCATATACGTCAATGCTTAGATCCTACTCCTATCTAAAATATAACAATGAGATAGCTATGTATGCTAAAGTGAAAAATTCATTTATCACACTTGAATATAAAAAAAAAAATAGTATTATAAGTAGAAACTGATCCAATCTTTATGCAATGAAATGGTCACCACCTTATTAATTATTCCAAGTATTCCAATAAAATAATCCATTATAGGGAATAATGTCCACAAGATGGATATAACAAATCACAATTGAGTTCCCTGCATGGCTACATCCATTCTTTGTGAGCTTGCCTTTTTCTGGTAAGTATAAATGATTGTACTGAATTAGTATAACTTATTGTATTGAATTCATTAGCAAGAAGCCATCTATTTGAGTTCATTTTTTGTGAGCCTATCTTTTTCTCATAAGTATAAATGATTGTATTGAATTAGTATAAATTATTGTATTGAATTTATCAACAACAAACCATCGATTTAAGTTGCATTGTTGAGAATTGTTGAGAGTATATGCATAATGATCATCTCTAACATACCTCCATATCTTAAAGAATGATTAGATAATAAATATTTATTAAGAAACACTTGATTCCATAAGTATATTTTTTAACCATAATCTTGATGATCAACTTTGATAATTTTTTCATTTTCTCATAATTACATTCCACTTGAATAACCAAAGAAACTCTAATCTATGCAACCACAACTTCACCGCACAAAAACTATCATCTTAATTAACCCATATTTCATCTCTTGGATTAAAGCAATTATTTATTTCAATAATCTTCTTTTATATTGGGCATTTAGCACTCAAATATTCCAGGATAATCTATGATAATAGTGTCACTTGGAAGGAAGTTTGGGCATGAGACTAAAATATCTCTTAATATTTTTTAACTTTTTCAAGATTAATGAGATCATGACTATCCTGATGAAGCTTACTAACATTAGGTTTCCATCCCCTTATTGCTGTAGGAGTCCTTAACTATGGAATTGGAGGGGAAATCCTTTTGAGTTGGGATATTGATTTCCTTATGACACCATGGATTTTTTTAATAGTAATTTACAATTCCGCTTTCAAAATAAAAAGTTGCCATATGATGCACTTTCCGAGATACGTTGGTAATATTTCAAAGAGAAACTCTCTATTATTTCGATAATTTTTAACCCTTTTTTTCAAATTTGTAATTTGATTTTTAAGGGGATGATGAAGCATCATCCATAGAGTTTTGGTAATCTTACACATCTCAAATATTTTATGTTTAGTTTTTTAAGATTTCCAACAGTGACAATGGTCTAACATTTTCATCATGACCTTCACACCAAAATTTAAAATAAAATAATGACTTTAAAGCCCATGCCCAAGTATAAAATCAGTGTGCACATATTTTTAGATTTTATTTTTGACTTATCAGACGTTTAGAATTTTGACCAGTTTGCACTATCTATTGGAATAAAGATTTGAATTTTGGATATGTTATATAAGGAATCTTATTCTACCAAATTTAGTATAAGTACAACTGCCAAGAAGTGCCCAAATTAGAACTTATGTGCAAAAAATTCTAGATTTTTTTTTAGTATTTTGACCTTTTCATAGCAAATCCTTGGAATTGGAATTTAAAATTTTTATATGATATAAATGATATAGTTAAATATCTTTCCTACAAGTTTCATCAAAATATATCATAGCAAATCCTTGGAATTGGAATTTAAAATTTTGATATGATATAAATGATATAGTTAAATATCTTTCCTACAAGTTTCATCAAAATATATCGAGTTGATGGGGTAAATTTAATTCAATCATAGAAAGCATGATAGAAAAGGACAAAATTTCTTCTACATATTTAGTTTTCCAATTTGACTTTCAATACTCGAACTCTTGCTATACTAGGTTGTATTTTCAAGTTAAGGTGATATTTAAATATGTATTAATTAATTCAATTTTTAGGTTGCTCCAAGAAATGAAACAACGTGGTAATTCAACAACCATCTCTTTCAAGTTAAGGTGATATTTAAATATGTATTAATTAATTAAATTTTTAGGTTGACAACGTGGTAATTCAACAACCATCTCCTCATAGCTTAATTATTTGAGAGTTTGATGTAATGAGTGCATTTGACTTTTCATTGTTTTTTTCCTTCTTTAGTTGTTGGTAGTGTTGTGTAATCTAGATATCTTTGAATAGCTCTATGAATGTATTAAGGCTAAAGAGAATTATCCATTGATTTTAATAAAAATCATTTTATTTTAGTTTTAAGTTTGTGTTATTTGAATTTAATTGTAACTATTATGTGGATGTGTGTTTCTGATGTTTGAATTTAATTGAAAACTCTTTGGTATTGCATCAAGTGGTATTGGAATAGGAAGAACCCATGGTTGAGAAGAGTTGACCTTATTTTTAATATATCTAAGTAGAAGACAATTCCAATGAAGAGGAATGTTGGCCCTTGACCAAGTTTTGAGGAACATTTGGTCATATTTGACCGTTTTTGGGACTTCGACAGCCTGTCGAATATGGAGCGCTAGATGAAGCAGAGATCATAGTATCTCAACCCACTTTTGGGCCCTTTTTTGGGTTTTGGGACAATGTAATGGGAAAGGGATGTTGGCCTGTGGGTTCACCCACGCTTAGGCCCACTTTTGTATGTATAAATAGATGTCTAGGCGAAGTAAGTAAGAGGATGGTAGCCTATCTATGTGATGTAAGCTAAGTGCTAGTAGTTCTCTGTGCATGATTGTAGAAGGGTTACAGAGCTAAGTGCAAGTTATTATAGAGATTATCGAAGGCTTTGTGCTACAACACAAGGAAGAAGGATCTAGCGAGCTGCGCACATCTTATGTCCTGTGCGCAGAAGGGATTTTGGTGACTGTGTGTTGTAACCGATTGAAGACATTAATAAAGAAGAAGAGTTGGTGGACGTAGCCCCAGGGTGGGGGTGAACCACGTACATGCTGTGTTGCTCTGCTTTGTGCGATGTATTGATGTGTTTCGATGTGATGAATGTTAGATATATTTGATGTTGCTTTGTGCCTAATCATGTGAATGAATGCTAGATCTAACCTATATGGATGTGCTTAGTGTTTGAATCTGCTAGATCTAATGTGTTCCTTTTATGTTAAGTGTTATTAGATGATGGATCTAGTTGCATACTGCGATACTCTGTAATTAGGGTATGTCTGCGTTGTTACTAAGAACTGAATATTGATGAAGATTAACTGCTAAGTGCTCTGTTAAGTGTTAGAATCATAGATCTGTGTCCCAGCTAAGGTTGCAGACATCTGAGTCCTGCAACCACCCCTGCCTCTACCTCGGGTGAGACTTCATTTGCTTTGCAGCTGTTGCCGAAAGGGCCGGTAGTTAGGGTTTTGTTAGTGCGTTGTTGTAGCATTGAACCCTGGGTCTACTCCTGTGCCAACAAATGGTTCTGTTGCCGGGACCAAAAACTGTGATTGCTGGGAACTAAGAAAGAAGAAGCTTTGTGCAAAGATTCATCCTGAAACTTTGGAAGCTCTGTGCTAAAGAAGGAAGGACAGATCTGAAGAAAAGAAGTCAAATCTGAACACTTTGTGCTCTAAGAAAGGTTAAAGTGGAAGTTTCTGAAGAAAAGAGGTCAGATCTATAGAAAGAGGTAAGATCTGCAAGCTCTATGCTCTAATAGAGGTAAGAACAGCTAAAAGTTTTTAGATCTGGAAGCTTTATGCTCTGTAAAAGTAAGATAAGTGAAATTTTTTGTTTCTAAAACATGGATCTAGGTATGCTTGATAAAGTCTGTCCTAGCTTGAAAACTAGGGCATTGTTAGATGAAAGAAGGTTTGATATGAATAGATCTGGTAAGAATAATGATAAATATGTTATACCTATGCATAAAAAGAATGTTTGGACTAACCAATGGATGCAGGATCCTAGAAAAAAAAATTTGCAGGCTAGCTACCATGATCCTAGTGCACAGTACATAAGAGGTTGGGGATCATTTACAAGAAAGATAGGATTAACCCTATGTTACAGTTGCAAGAAACCAGGTCATATAGCTAAGGAATGTCGGGGTGGAAGACCTAGTTGTCTTTGTTGCAAAGCTTCGGACCATGAAGTGTTGGATTGCCCTAAAATGATTGCTAAGCTGGAAAGAATGAATCTAAATGAAGAAAACCCTAAGACAACTCTAGAAATAGTTGGATCTAGAAAGAATCCAAGAAAGTATTACTACAGATGAAAGAGATCCTGAATGACCACCGACATTTTAGGTTATCAAAGATCTTTAAATAAAAAGAATGCATCGAAGTAAGAATAGGAGATTTCGACATTGACCGTGTTCTTGATGAAGAAACACCAGTGAACATCATGCCAGAGAGAACTTGGGAACCTATAGGAAGACCTGCCATGATCCCTTCACTGAGAGGAATATGACTCTTTAGAGGAAAGTTGGTGACCCTATGCGGAAAGCTCACTCAGATATCTATGAATGCTAATGGAACTTCGAAAAAAGAAGATTTCGAGATTATCAAGTTTATTGAGGACAACGCCTCGTTTACTATGTTACTTGGAAAACCTTGGATTAAGAGAGATCAAGCCAGAAAGAAAGAAGAAGAAAAAGTTTTAGAACAACAAAGACAAGAGTTAACAGATTCCATGACCAGAAGGATTGTGCAGTTGATTGAAGAACAGGAGAACAGATCAAAGCCACTTATCGTTAGAGGCCCAGATGTCGAAGCTGAAAGAATGTCAGAAGGATCACAGAAGACTGAAGAACATGTCCTAGAAAAAGAAGAATTATTACCCCTGGATCTTAGGAGAGAATCTCAGCAGCGCGAAGTACCTATGCTCAAGGAAAATAAGAATCAAAATGGGAAAAGAATCCCCGAGATGAAGCTCACTGGAAAAAAGGCTAGGAAACTAAGTAAAAGGAGAGCTAAGATCGACAGACTACAAAATACTTCAGAGGGAACCTCGCAGAACGAGAGACTTGCAGAAATTGAACTTCCCTGAGATATCATACCAGGGACATAGGCCACTTCACCGAGGCGAAGCAATATAGCCGTTGGAAGCCGATATAACCGTTTGACTGCCGCTCCGAACGAGTCGAAAATCATTGATGGTGTTAGCACTTGGTAAATTTCCTAGAGGTTGAAACAAAAGAAATCTACAAAGGTAACTTTATCCAACCACTTTTAAAGCTGGGATCTAGCCCTTCCAGCTTTAGAGAGGGATCTCTCTATATGATTTAGCTTTGTTTAAAACTTAGATGTTAGGCTAGGTAAATGAATAGGTAGGTTTTGTTGCAAAATTGTTTTTAGAGTTGGTTGAGACAGTCTACACATCCATTGGGCTATGGGGTCTGTGTTAAAATAAACATGAGAAAATTGATAATTTCACGTTTTCTTTCCCCTAAAAGAACGTTCGATTCTGAGAAGAAAGAAATGTTTAGAGGTTGATCAAACGTTGTACATATTATTTTCAGACTCACAAAATAAAATATATATATATATATATATCCAAAAAGAGTTCTGGCTCCCAAGAAAGTCCACACTCGATCTCATCCAGACCCAGAACCCTCGATAGGGATAGATAACCCCGAACATTTGCTCAAGCAAAAGACTTCGCCTGTCGCTCCTTCCTTTTCAGGAAAGCCAGTTATCTCTCAAAATCTTGATCTTGATACCTTTCCACAGCGAAGCCTGGTTAGAACACGGTCTGACAGTTTTTTGACTGGCTTCATCTTTGACCCAACTGCGTTGCAACCCCGAACCCCCGAAGTTTTGTCTCCCACGACTAAACTACAAATCGCCACCTCAGTACTATCCAGTCCCTCGTCCTCGTCTTCAGTCACTACATCGCCGACCATCCAAGTTGTCATTCCACCTCCTCCATTCATCATGGCAGCGCGATATGCTCCTTTGGTGTTGGTTGTGTCGTTACATGCCATGCCCCAAGACTATCAAATAAGACTTCCACAGTACGATGCAACGGGACCTTTGAACGCTCAACAACATGTTGAAAAAATGAACGATTACTTTGACTTACAAGAAGTTGATGAGGCCGATGTGAAAATGTGATTGTTTTCCCAAAGTCTGACAAGTGACATAAAGAAATGGTTCAAAGCTTTACCTGCCACCTCAGTCCCTGACCTTGTCACGTTCCAAAGAATTTTTCTCGACAGATGGGAGGTAAATAAAAACCCTCTCCAGATCCTGTCAGAATACGAGAATATAAGAAGAAATCAAGGCGAGACGGTTCAAGACTATTGCACCCGTTTTAACAACCTATACAATGCAATCCCAACTGAAATCAAACCCCCACAGGGTCTTGCATTAATTAAATTCCCCGACGGATTTGATGCTGACATGTCTTACCAGTTAAGAGAAAGAAATTCCACCACCCTGGAAGACATGCAGAAAATTGCTATTAGTGTGGAGGCCAATCTGTTGGCAAAGAGAGCACGACAGAGATCTGAAAGGAGAGTCACGATTAAAGAGGAACATTCCACGTCGTCCTCAGATTCCAAACTGGATTCTCTGACCCGAGCAGTAGAATTAATGATGGAAAGACTGACGGTGTCCGACATAAATACTCCGAGAGACAACCCACCTGCTCCTCAGGTTTGGAATCCCAACTTCAGGAGAAACCCTCCTCAAATCAGACAGAGAGATCCTAGGGATCAAAGAGAACAGAGAGGTCCTGATCAACAGATCAGACCTCCCTTGCAAGAAAATTATGTTGATGAAGGGGGGGAGGTGATTGAGGAATTGGAGGACACTCATAT
>ML792987.1:238425-248690 GCA_009831015.1 Picea engelmannii | reverse complement strand
TGCCTTTAATGGAAGGGGGGGGGTCCGGAATGAGTATTAAAGATAACGCTAAGATCTGCGGCCTAGAAACGGAAGCGTAGATCAACGGTCTAAAAAAAATTTCGGACCCCCCCTGATGTTCTTCTTTTAACCAAAGGAGGGGGGTCCAGAATTGTTATTTTTCTCCGGTGGACCCCTTGTCATATGTGGCGTTATCCTATTGGTCTAGAAGTCCTATCCCCATTTGCCATCTGACAACCCTCGTCACTCATGGACGTCATCTCCCACTTGTTCCACTTTCTCTCGAATGTGTCTCGTCACATAACTGTTGTCAGTCCCTGCTGTCAGTACCTAACCCTTTTTCACTCATGAACAACCCCTTATGGCGACTTTTACCTCCAATCACCAGCCTCCACGTCACCCGTCCGTATTTTTTGGCAACCGTCATCTTCCACCTCACCCCCAAGTGGCCCGTTGTCCATTTATTACAGGATAACATACCCGTTATTCTGATGACCTATCTCCCGCGTCCAACCGACCCCAGTTTTGAATAAAACTACCTTTATTCCTCTTTCATTCACTATTCGTCCATCGCGCCAGAAAATTTACCTCTTACGCCTCCATTGTTTCTCCGTCACCTTCATCCACAGCCAGTCTACCCCACTAACATATTTTTTATTGCAGGTATTGTTGCAGAGATGGCGCCAAAGCCAAGACCAGCGGAGGGAGAAGAGAATCCTTTTCTTCCTCCTCCTGTTGACCTGGACAAAATCCCGTTGGTCGATAAAGATAGATTGATCGCAGATACCATTTGCGACTTCGATTTTTCAGACCTCCAGTCATGGCTCCAGGAGGTGTTCCTGGACCAGAGCGATGAAATTGGACTCTGGGAGTCCAATTTGCCCCTGTACCTTTTCCCCCAGATACATCACTTTCCCGAATTCGCCCTCAAATCCCAAGCTCATTATATTCCCAACCAGAGAGCCATCGTCTCTTCATCTGGAGACGTCCTCTTCTTCATCACTCCCGAAGACATTGACCAAATGATGCAAATTCCTCGTGTTGATTCTATTTCTCCTTTCAACCTTGAAATCCTCACAGAGTTGTATCAAAAGATGACCTTTCCCCAGAGAGCTCAAATTTTCGAGTTGTTCTTTCCCACCTCCGCTCAATTCCCTTCCACCAATCCACCTTACTCGTCATCCATGTTCTCCACCAAGGGAAACTAGATCATTTCCTCCCTTTGCGCTCTGTTAGGATACTATTCTGACCAGTGGGTAAATGAGCCTATTCTGGGTTTTCTATCCATTTTCTCCGCTGATGAAAAACCCACCACACATTTCGATTTTAGTACCTTCTTGGCCAACAATATTCACGAACAGTTCGTGAATTTTGGCACGGAAGGCATGTTCAGATATTCTTCTATATTGGCCTACATGTTTGTTTTCTACCAAGAAGATAAGTTCAGTTTTTCTATGTAGAAAATGGACGCAGATGGAAGGTCGCATCCAGTCACAGCGTGGACATCTTTGTTGAAACACAATTCCACAGAGTACAACTTCAAGGCATTTATTGATCTTTTCTACCACCCTGTGGTAAGCATGTTGAGCGGCAGGCCCGAGCCTCACATCAACGACAAAGTCCAGAGAATTTTGCATCTCTCGGAGAATACAAAGACCGGGGACTGGTACTTGTATCAGAACCACACCGAGGTCAGAGTTTTCGGGTGCGAGTTGGCACCCTACAAGTTGCCCAAATATGTGCCGGTAAGAATTTTTTCTTTAGAGTACATAAGACAAATTATGAATTCTGATGATATTCATTTCGTATCATTAAAGAAGAAGCAACAACTTTGGATCAAGGGGAAAATTGGCTCCTTCATTTGCAACAGTCGAGGTGTCGGAGAAGAAGCTGACCAGATGCTGAAAGAGATGAAGTTTTTCTTAAGATTCCCATGGCACTATGATCCATACGGGATAATCTCAAAAATGCGGGTGAAGAACAAAAATATCCCGTATGTTCACGAAGCTAAGCCCGAGATTGAGAAATTTTCTAATCAGACAGTATGGGTGCCTGACACCTTGATTGAAGTAGAACAGCAGATTCCTCCGACTTCTGTTCCACCAACGACCATGCCACAGGTCGCCAAAGAAAAAAGGCCTCGAGCAGATTCGTCTTTGCCTGCCAAGGAGTTGGCAACTGAAGAGTTCCAGCTGCACATGAAGAGGCCCAAGACAGTTTCAGTCCCCGACCAGACAGAAGAAAAAGAGACTCCACCTACCACAGTGACCAAGTCTGTGATCCCTCCTTTCGGTTCCAGCCTGTATAAGGAGATCACCAGAACAGTGCCAAAGAAATCCACAGATTCTCCAGTGAACACTCAGCAAGGAAAAAATGGGCCCAAGCTGAGCATTTTCGAGAAGTACGAGCTGATTAAGAAAATAAATCAAACCCTTACCAGCAGTACTTATGCTCAGTTTAGGAAACAGTCGTCCACTGCGTAGCATAGGCTGTTGTCTGCGTTTGACACAGAAAGAGGCAGGATGCACATGGCCTTCCTTCAAGCGCAGGTACCAGACACCAAGGTGATCACAGATTACAAGAGGGCTACCTTCGAATTCCAGACGAAGGACGTACATCCAGCAGATCAAATGGATCTGCACAAGCAGACAGGGGAGATGGTTTTCCATACACTAGCACATGCTTCTGCTTCTGCAGCAAAATTACAAGTATCATTGAACAACGCTCAGACACAGCTTAAGATGGAAAAGATATCATCTTTTGTGAAGGACAACAGAATCAAGACCTTGGAGGAGCTGGTTTTAAAGATCGGCTATGATCTGTCAAATGTCAAAGCTGCAGAAGAGATGATAAAGAAGAAGAATGCAGACATCGCATCCTTAAGAAAACAGCTGAAGCTCCTGCTCACAAAGGACTCACAGGCGAAAGAGATAGCAGAGAAAGAAGGATGAGATGCTAAATCTGTTCATGGAGAAGAATGCTCAGCTCAAAGAAATGGAAGCTGAGATGGAGAGATTATTGAAAGAGAAAGAACATATGAAGCCAATGGAAGGCATTCCATTGAGTGCTATCCCAATTACAGGATTGAGCACTGCAGCAGTAACAACAATTCCATCAGCAACACCAGTGACATCACAAGAAGGAACAACTGACCTCACCAAATCTCTGGAAAATATGAACCTACAGGAGACTGAAATCAGCAGGCTTAAGAAAGAAGTTGAGAACCTCCAGGAACTCAAAACTTCTTTCTAGACCAGTCTCTCCAAAGAGAAACAGGTAACTGAGCATCTAAAGAAGGAACTACAGTAGCTCCAAAAGCAAACCATGGCAGGAAAGACTTTGGCTGAGGTCAAAGAAAACGTATGGACAGATATCACAAAGTCCATATATGAGATATGGCCCATGATCCAAATTATGTTTGAACATAATGAGTTGCTACAGAGGAGCAAACAGGCCATTGAGAAAATCAGAGTAGAATTGGGAGATAGACCAGCTCAGGCAAATGATATCATCAAATTTCTTAATTCTAAGACCAGAGAAGAGCTAGAAGAGTTGAAGATAGAGGATAGAACAGAAACCATCCTTGAGGTCAAAAGAGTTTTGACCAAGAGGGGATTGATGTTGCAGCTAGAAGAAAAAGTTCAGACCATGGACCTGGGGGTACAAAAAAATTTCAGTAAGATTGATGCTCTCCAAAAGAAAGGCCTACCTAGTCTGAAGGTCATTAATGACAAACTAATGACACTCCCGGATTACAAGAAGAGATTAGCTGAGGTGTCTAAGGACAGTTAAAAGTTCGCTGGCGTATAAGGGAGCATCACTGGCAAATCATTCATGGACGCCCTTCAATTTGACATCATCATCCAGCACAAGATTCGATACATATTCCTCACCAAGCCCACATTCGCCAAATATACAGAAATGGACGAAGTGTATCGAAGACTTCTCAAAGTCACGGTGCCTAGTCACATCAGATGGGAGGAACTCTGCGATCTACTCGATTAGAAGATGAGTTGTCCAGATCCAGTCACCTGTCCAGTCAGAAGAGGTTGTGTAGAAACCTCGCCAATGGCCTACCCCAGAATTTCCACGTGCAGTTGCACCAAGTCACCAAGCAGTTTTGATCAGTTAAATTAGTTAGACTAAAAATAGAATGAGCACGTCCTGATCAGTTATGACAGGAACGTTTGTATTTTGAATTATAAATACTTCACTTTTCGAAGTATTGGTGGTTGTTGATCTTCACACCCTGACGCTATCAGACTGTAACCATTTTTGAAGAGATCTTCCATTAATAAAGAGGAAGCACTTTACAGGATTCTTGCGTGTATTCACTGGTGACATTTATTCTCTGAGTTGAATGTTTTTCTTTCTTTGTGATCATTTTGTTTTCTGAAACTAATCTTTATAAGAAATGTATGTTGCAGGATTTATCTTGGATACCCTGTTTCCGAATCTAAAGATTTTAATGTTTATCTTCTGATGTTTTCAATTAAGAAATTCTTAACTGCTTCTTAGTTGAATGTATCTTTCTCATCTTTTCTTATGTCCATCATTTAAGCTATTGAATATCTAGTGAGTATATTATCTCGCCCTGTTGAAGTATTTCTTTTGAGTTTATGGTTTGTATCTCATGTTTATTTTAACACAGACGCCATAGCCCAATGGATGTGTAGACTGTCTCAACCAACTCTAAAAACACTTTTGCAACAAAACCTACCTATTCATTTACCTAGCCTAACATCTAAGTTTTAAACAAAGCTAAATCATATAGAGAGATCCCTCTCTGAAGCTGGAAGGGCTAGATCCCAGCTTTAAAAGTGGTTGGATAAAGTTACCTTTGTAGATTTATTCTATTTCAACCTCTAGGAAATTTACCAAGTGCTAACAGATGGTTCACCACTAGACCATCAGACTACACCATAACGAACATAACATGAGTTAATGGCTCCTCATACCTGTTGTAAGAAGACCGTTGCTAACTTTCTTACTTAGTATTTCGTGCCACGCACCGAGAATACCTTTTTCTAACTAAGAACTTGAGCCCACAGCCTGAGATTATTTTTCACTGTGATCATTGCCTTGTTCCCGTACCCTCCACTACAGTTTCTGAATCTAGTTCACACCCAATCTAATCGATCCCGAGCTTGTATGTCGGACGAGTTCAGCGTAGTAGAGAAAGCAGTCGAAGAATTTTTTGTTGACTTAAAGACTGAGAGAATCATGTCATAAAGAAGGATGTCTACAACTGTGAAAGTGTCATCAACAGGAGGAGTCCAAGCTTCTCCATCAACTTCTCACAAAGCAAGACCTTCCCGAACCATGAAAAAGACAAGAACAAAGCACATAGACGACATTGTGAACGCCAAACTTATTACATACCACCTCTGAGCGGTGGGATTAACTGCGATAGTGTACCCAAAGACTTCGAATATACTTTAATCACCGCGTACCTTCTGAAAGGGGTGTGCGCAGTTCGAGCCGATCAAGACAAGCTCGCAGTGTTGAAGGTTAGTGACTTCAACCTCGGCGACAAGAAAGTCTACAGGATGCTTGCCCCGCAAAAGTATCTAACGAAGATGAAGGGAAGGAACTCGAAGATCGTCCCGTAGTCTTGGACCCAGAACCTCGCGCAGTCTACATTGTTGAATGTTATGAATATCCCGCACTTTGGCAGACACCAGGAGGTGAATGCGTGCGTAAAGTTGCTTCTATCTTGCTACCACGGAGGATACCTATGGCTAAACCGACGCATCACTATGGATCTGACCTTGATCAATCGGATCACAGGGCTTAGCATGCAAGGCCCTGAGCCACGTGAGTTCTACCCTAGAAAGACCTCCGACCGAGCATTAGCGCAGAGAATTAAGGAAACCTATGGCGATGTCGAGAAGGGCACGCGAGGCTACAAGGTAGCCTCTATCCAGAGTGGCATAGTGTGCCTTTCCTGTCAGCTAATCGTGGGAAAGTTAGTTCGTAAGAATAGACCAACTCAAGTGACCGAATTCGTGGTCGATCTTGCAAGGAAGTGCACAGAGGGATTACAGATGAACTGGGTGCAGGACCTTGTCAACCAACTAGAGATTGATTGCAGAGAAGCACAGGACCAAGGGTATGACTTCCACTTTAGTTGGCTTCTCATACTGATTGTTTTCATTGCCTTGGAGCTACCATAAGGCGCCACTTTCCCGGATACAGAACCCTTTGAACCACTGGCCACAAAGTTCTGTATGTTGTGGCATTCCAGCGACATGAGAAAACAGTGGCAGTGCATGTCGTCTTCCATGCCTACTACAACCAGTTGAAGATCACAATTCAGTCTACACCACGCATCACCTCAAACACACTTTACAGGTTTAGACCCTTGATGAAGTTCAATGCGGACCGCCACTTCACCTACATTACAGCGCGCGCTAATGAGAATAGACAATAGCTCCAGTCATATTACAAATTGACAGAAGATGACTTGGAGGAGATTACCAAGGAATGGTCGGCAACCCTCCTTGTTCCAGCGGACCCCACAAAGATATCCGATTTGGATAGCCCTGAAACTATGTCGGACACACTTGGACCAAGTAAAATGAAGAAAAATGACGAAGTGCATGATGTCCATAACACATCGGTGGAGACATCTTCGACCTCGCCTGAGCAAGGAGATGATGGTGGAGAACTAGATGGCACGGAAGTCGAGCAAAAGAAATGTGAAGTTACTCCACCTAGAGACGAAGAGGATCCAACTAAGAAAAGGAAGGTTACCCCGCTAAAGCCTTCGTCTCGAAAGAAATCCAGAGCCACCAGGGCTACGTTTAAGACTACCCTCACCTCAGACGACTTCGACTTCTTAGTCTCTGTGTTGAATGATGCTTCATTGGAGATCACAGAAAAACAAGAAGCGAAGCAGGAGGAGGTATTCAACCAAATCAAGGGTAAACTTTGAGAAGTGCAACAGGCACTACAATCCAGCCACATAGTTTCTATTGCACCCTCGACAAGTGGAACAGAAGAACCAGGAGATGAGCCATCCCAAATGCACCAGATCGCCAACAAAGTTGAAGTTCGCGTTCGACGAGCTCAAGAAGAGACAACGCAAGCTACCCAAGCTTTGTCACAGGCACAGAAAGATATGCTAGAACAACGCAGTAATGAAGAATAAGAAAAACTAGCTTTTCAAGCAAAGTGGGAGGAAGAGAAAGAAGCGCTACAACAAGACAGGGAACAGTTTCTCACAGAACAAATCGAAGTACATGAACGAGTTCACAGAGCACTTCACTCTATGACAATCATCGAAGTCCATATAGAAGAACGAGTTCCACAGCAGGTGGTACAACTGGAAGGAGTGATCCAGCAACTTCAGCAACGCATCGCAGACCTAGAACTTCGCATTGTGCCTGAGACACCTCAAGAAATAAGATATCTAAGAGAGGCCACTGCCCGAAGCGTAGTTGACCAGCTAAAAGACTTTGCCTTGGAATACAAGGAGCTGAGCTCCAGAAGCGCCCAGACATATGAAAGCCTCATGGAAAGTCCATAATTACAGGCGTTAGAGTCGCAGCTCCAACACGCACAACAACATGCAGACACGTTACAAGCACAACTAAAGTTCTTGTCACCAGTTTATTGAATGAAGAGGTTTCCAGAGCAACGCGTGACCCAACAACAAGTACGTACACTGCAGAGTAAAGTAATGGAAGTCTCTCAATAACTTCAACTAGTGCAAGAAAAGGCATGCCAATTATTCACTGAACTTGAAAGCCAAGGAGTAGAACTTGAACAGGTTATGAGTACAACAAAACAATGCCTCGAAGGACCAGTCAATGATGCACTTATTCAGGATTTCACTGAGAAAGAAGCAGTAGCACTGCAACAGATCAAAGCAGCTCGAGCCAAGCTTGAGGCATTCAAAGCGGAATTGCTCAGACAAGAGTGACTCGGGACGAGTCACAGGTGAGTGTTGGGGGCCTGTTGGCCCTTGACCAAGTTTTGAGGAACACTTGGTCATATTTGACCATTTTTGGGACTTCGACAACCTGTTTAAGATGGAGCGCTAGACGAAGCAGAGATCATAGGATCTCAACCCACTTTTGGGCCCCTTTTTGGGTTTTGGGACAATGTAATGGGAAAGGGATGTTGACCCGTGGGTTCACCCATGCTTAGGCCCACTTTTGTATGTATAAATAGATGTCTAGGCGAAGTAAGTAAGAGGATGGTAGCCTATCTATGTGATGTAAGCTAAGTGCTAGTAGTGCTCTGTGCATGAGTGTAGAAGGGTTACAGAGCTAAGTGCAAGTTATTATAGAGATTATAGGAGGCTTTGTGCTACAACGCAAGGAAGAAGGATCTAGCGAGCTATGCAAATCTTATGTCCTGTGCGCAGAATGGCTTTTGGTGACTGTGTGTTGTAACTGATTGAATACATTAATAAAGAAGAAGAGTTGGTGGACGTTGCCCTAGGGTGGGGGTGAACCACGTACATGTTGTGTTGCTCTTCTTTGTGCGATGTATTGATGTGTTTTGATGTGATGAATGTTAGATAGATCTGATTTTGCTTTGTGCCTAATCATGTGATTGAATGCTAGATCTGGCCTATAAGGATGTGCTTAGTGTTTGAATCTGCTAGATCTAATGTGTTCCTTTTATGTTAAGTGTTATTAGATGATGGATCTGGTTGCATACTGCAATACTCTGTAATTAGGGTACATCTGTGTTGTTACTAAGAAATGAATATTGATAAAGATTAACTGCTAAGTACTCTATTAAGTGTTAGAATCACAGATCTATGTCCCAGCTAAGGTTGCATACATCTGAGTCCTGCAACCACCCCTGCCTCTACCTCGGGTAAAACTTCATCTGCTTCGCAGGTGTTGTCGAAAGGGCCGGTAGTTAGGGTTCTGTTAGTGCGTTGTTATAGCATTGAACCCTGGGTTTGCCCCTTTGCCGACAAGGAGAAATAGATATAAGTGTCCAAGACAAGAGTATATGATCTTATGGATAGTGTGGAAATAGATATTTAAAAAGCATAGAGTTGTTGCAGTGGTCCAAAAAATAAAGATAATTTTAGAGATATGCAAAGAGAAAGAGATCTTGGAAGGCCCAAAATACTAGAAGAATATGATGTTGACAACCTTGCAACAATGATAAGGATAAAAACACAAAAAATGTATGCTATGGGAATAGAACAAAGAAGAGATATTGTATGAGGTAAAAGCATCTTTAAGGATTTAACAATTCTACACACCCAAAAACATTTATTTTTAGTATTTTTTTATATATTTTAATCAACATGCACTCATCTCTTCGAATCTGATGAATAATTTTGGATATATTTTTATAGGATATGATATTCTAGCTTCATGTCAACTGTAAAAGTAGATATGGATTTTAGATCTCACATCAATCTAGAACTAGAGTGTAGAGATTTTCATATTTTACTTCTATCTTGATAGAGGTCTTGTTGCTTGATCATCATAGTCTCATATTATGGATTTAAAGTTTGAAATTTATATATGATATATATGACACATTCCAAATTTCATAAAAAAATATTGACCTTGATTATAGCACCAAAGGTGCACCTAATTTAGAGAGTGTACATAGAATATTCTATAAACAAGGGTTAAACATTTTTATTGACTACATGCAATACTTGGAATCTAAATTAGGAATTATTATAGTATGTAGGGTATAGTGTACTCTATATATTTTAGAAATTTCATTAAAATATATTGATATGAATGAGTACAAATAATTAAATTGTAGGAAGGGATAGAAAATGACAAAATTTCTTCTACGCATTTATTTTTCCAATTTGATTTTGAATATTCAAATTCCAACATTTGGATTTTATTTGGAAGATAAAGAGTTAATTATTACCCATAAAAATGTTTGAATTCCCAAGATAACGAAAAGTTTTTGGAATTGAACACTTACAACATCAAACATAAATATGTGATTTATATTTAATCCAAAGGCATTCAAAACTCCATTGTTTTAGTTTTCTATAGTTGATGGCAGTGTTTTGTGAGATGGAGACCTATGAAAGGTTCTATGAATGTGTAATGCAAATATAAATATGTGATTTATATTTAATCCAAAGGCATTTGAAACTCCATTGTTTTTGTTTTCTATAGTTGATGGTAGTGTTGTGTGAGATGGAGACCTATACAGAGGTTCTATGAATGTGTAATGTATTTTCTATGTTTTTATGCCTAATAAGGAGAATAGGAAGGCAATAAACACCATTGAGAGGGAGCATTTTAGGTAGTGAG
>ML792987.1:211794-238325 GCA_009831015.1 Picea engelmannii | reverse complement strand
CCCCCTCAGTTATTTCATACCTGTAACAGTGAGGACCCTTGGGTGAATAATAAAGGGGAAGTGCAAAACCATGTAACATAGTTTTAAACAATGGAAAAATGTAGAGTACATGCAAAGGAGTGTGAGGAAAAAATATTGAAGGAAATGGCATGTATGATAGTATTGGTAGAGGAAGATGGTTAGTCTACAAATTGTTTTCACCTCTTTTTTGAAAAATATGCTTAAAAATTTTCAACCATGTGAGTATGATGCAAGTGAATCCATGAGTTTTGGAAATCTCGCACACCCAAAAACATTTATTTTCAGTTTTGGTTTTATTTCTAGACTTTTTTAGATTTCCAATAACCACAAAGATTTAACATTTTTCCAATAGCCACAAAGATTTAACATTTTTAGTGGTGTGATCTCATATTTTGGAATTAGAATCTAAATTTTTTATAGGTTTTAATTACATTTTATTATATGTTGACATACAATTTTAGAATAAAATACTTATTTTAATCCCTTCTCCCATGTCCAAAATCAATGCACAAAGTTTTCTAGATTTTATTTGTAATGTGACACATCTTCTATGTTTTCTAGATTTTATTTGTATTGTGACACATCTTCGATTTGATGTTTTTATTTTGGATATGTTTTATAATACACCTTCCTAAATGTTTACTTCAAATTTAATCAAAAGTTACTTATTTTAAGTACCACACCCCTTTCATACTTCGATTTGATGTTTTGATTTTGGATATGTTTTATAATACACCTTCCAAAATGTTTACTCTAAATTTAATCAAAAGTTACTTATTTTAAGTACCACATCCAATTCATATCTAAAGTGAAAAAATTACTATATTTCTATAGAAATATGAATGTAGTATTTTGATTTTTTGAGCTAATACTTTGAATTGAAATCTTAAATGCGTAGTTTGCACTTTCTACTCTGAAACATTTTGGATTTTATGTTTTGATTTTGGATATGTTTTATAATACACCTTCCTAAATGTTTACTTCAAATGTAATTAAAAGTTACTTATTTTAAGTACCACACTCAATTCATATTTAACATGAAAAATTACTAGATTTCTATAGAAATATGAATGTAATATGAATGTAGTATTTTGATTTTTTGAGTCAATACTTTGAATTGAATACTTTGAATTGAAGTCTGAAATTTGTAGAGGTTAATATTGTATAATTAATTAGTGTAAATGGATTCTCAATAAAAACTTAAACTAGAAAACCAACAACTTGTTTCTAGCCACACTTCTAATTTTTATTCATCATCCATCTTAATTGTTTACAATATAATATATGTAAGATCTCCGCAAAAAACAACCAATAACAATTCATGGGGTTGGTTGTGCAAAGAATATAACACATACCCAACAATTTTTTTTTTATATAATATCGACAATATATTTACATATATTCACTACAAATTGAATTCAATCACAAAGTGTGATAGAAAAGGACAAAATTTGTTCCACTTATTTATTTTTCCAATTTAAGTTTCAATATTGATAGTTAAATTTTATTATTTGAATTTAATTAAAATTGTTGTGTAGTTGTATGTTTTCACTATGTGACTTTGATTATAGGCCCCTCCATACTACATTAGGTTACAATTTGTATCATATTTCTTAAGAATGGATCTTCTAAATTAGTTAATATCTCAACCATCTCTCTAACTTTCCTTTTCTTAAATTCCTATTTTAGTTGTTCACAAATAATTATAAAGTTATGATAGATATTTTTTCCTTTTCTTAGATTCCTATTTTAGTTGTTCACAAATAACTATAAAGTTATAATAGATATTTTTATTCTTAGATTCTTATTTTAGTTGTTCACAAATAACTATAAAGTTATGATAGATATTTTTAGTGATAAGTTGATAAAATGATAAAAAAAATAATTTAATAATATGTTATTATGTATTTATTTTTATACATTATTTTATATAACATGAGGACCTCATGGAAACATAACCACATCATAATTGTAGCCCACTAGTGGAGCTCACATGCATTTATTAGTTGGTCTTTGGTTTTGAGCTCCACACTACTAATCCATACACTCTCGCATACAATATTATAAAAAAAGAACTTTATGCTTTTTTGGACATGGAATTATTTCGGACAAGACAGTGAGTTTTGACAAACAGGGGTTGTTGGATCTACTTTTAAGGTGAACATGCAAAGTTGGGAAATATATGAGGATACTTAGCCTTTGGCCATGTTACTGAAAGTGATATGAGAATAGTTTCGTGGAAACCACATAAAAATCGTTTTTTTTCATAAATTATTAAAATAATATATTTATTATAAACTCAATACTTATATGATGAAATTGAATTTAAATGAAGAGAATAATAATTATTTTTTCAAAATTAAATTATATATATAAACAATAATCATATTTAAAAATATATATAACTTAATTTAAATTTATAATAATTATAAATTAAAAAGACAAAATAACTAAATTTATAATATAAAATATAAAAATATTTAACCAATTTAAAATTAAATAAATCTACACTAATGATAAAATGATTAACGCTCATAATTAACCGATAAACAATGAGAAAAAACTCATTCCATCATTATTGCCAAAAATAAGGACATGGAGATAAGTATGTGCATGTGTGTTGAAGTCACATTGCCATATCCTTTAAGGTACCATCTGTCATACTCACATTGGAGATGTCATAAACTATGCAGGGATTTGGAGAGACAACAACTTACTGTAATTAATGAGTTTATTTGCTATCAAGCACTCACTGCAAACCGGTCACACATCACTCGTGAATGTTTAAGTTAGCTCAATTATTTGAGATCTTCATTTACGTTATGAGTTGGATTCAATTTCATTCAGTGAAACATGGGAGGACAACCAGCCAGAGGCAACTTGCTCTCAAAAACATGAGTGAATAAAAGGTCGTGAGGTACGACGTAACCTCTAAAATTACAACCATATATGTGCTGGCCAACCTAATATCACAGCAAAAAGAAAACGAAATTATACTTAATTGTGGGGGCGGTATTACTGGCGAGCCCTGCCTCAAGTTGTCACCAATTGATCTGCAAATCCACAGGTTTGGTGCCTCTTCTCTTCTGGATTTGACGTTAAACCCCTCTGGTTTGGCGACCGCCTCCGCTCGTGGTTTATCCGATATTGGTGGCGACTCTACTCCCCATATATACAGTCTCTATTTTCTAAAACGTCCACCACTCTCTCCCATAATAACAAAGTGTTTTCATAAATATTTCTGAATCGCAAACATGGGGAGTTGTCTTTCTTCAAATGGCAGTTCTTCTGTGCCAGCAGCTATGGCAAAGCTCATATTGATGGACGGGAGCATCAAAGAGTTCAGTAAAGAGGTGAGAAGCCAGGAGATTCTGCAAGAACATCCAGGCCACTTCATCTGTAACTCAGATGGTCTTTATGTCGGTCAAAACATTTCCCAAGTTCTGGGAAATGATGATCAATTGCAGACTGGGCAGCTCTACATTCTTTTTCCTCAACGAAATTTACAGTTTGTGTTGACGGTCCCAGACATGGCTTCTCTTCTTTTAAAGATTAACAATGCTTGGCTATCAGCACAGAAGAAAAAGAGGCAGAGCAGAAGATTATCATGTGGGATTGGTAAAGCCCAAGCGAAAGTGCAGCCCTTTTTCGATATTCATAGCCAGCATGATGAATGTGGAACGGAATACTCTTCATCCATTTGTTGTAAGTCCAGATGCCCTAAAACTCGGACCTCAATTACAAAATGTAGAGGGCAAATCCAATTGCAATCCAAGTTGGAGACTATTGACGAGACTGTGTAATAGATGTTAGTTGTGATTTTTGTGTAACAAACATTAAAACATCAAATA
Source organism: Picea engelmannii (assembly GCA_009831015.1). Taxonomy (NCBI): domain Eukaryota; kingdom Viridiplantae; phylum Streptophyta; class Pinopsida; order Pinales; family Pinaceae; genus Picea; species Picea engelmannii. The sequence continues at coordinate 234,453 of ML792987.1, read as the reverse complement.
AACAATGTGGTACATAACTATCTTAGTTAGATGCCCTCTTCACTTGCCATTGGTTCAGTTGATTAAAGACGGTTGGGAATGGAATGCAATGTTATGATGGGAATTGGATAAAATGTGTATAAAAAGGCAATGCAATGGCAGGGTGTGACAAAAATCAGCAAATCTAAAAAGAAGAAATGACGCACCCATCAATCATGGCAGGAGTTCATCATAAACTCTCTCTCATATATCATGCAATATTAATAATAAACAGATTTATGTTTAACACAAATTCACATACTCAAAGAGTTCAGACGAAATTGTCTCACACACACTTGATCATTACATGGAAAATGCATTACAAGTATAAAATAAACTTTAGACAATTCAATGAACTCCAAATAAATTGGATATGATTGCAGATGAAGCATAAACAGAGTGATATTCAATAGCAATTAAGCAAGAGATCAAAGCAAATACACAATGAAAACAATCCCACAGTGAATATAGTATTTAAGTGGAACACAGTGATATTCAATAGCAATTAAGCAAGAGATCAAAGCAAATACACAATGAATACAGTATTTAAGTGGAAAAACTCTTTAAAGGGAAAAAAGTCTGGGGCATTGATTACAACTTGATCCACTAGTTACACAAAGTGTTGGCCCTTGGTTATGGAAGAAAGCAAAGATTAAGAAAGAAAGGTGAAGTACGAACTACGCGGAAGACACATTGATTGAGATTGGCTCGAAATGGTCAAAGAAGCAGGAAAGAAGGAGTGAAGTAAGGAAAAATGACCCGTTGGACGAGAAGATTGAGGAGGACAGATCAGCAAGGAAGATGGATCGTGGACAACTCAGCAAGCAGAAAAAGTCACCAATGGATGCTTTGAGAGCACCTCGTGGGAAAGACAGAAAGACAAGTTGGCAAAGCCCTGAAAAATCGGGTCAAAGTGGACCTAGGGTTTTAGATACCTAGGGTTTTGGTATTTAGGGTTTTGACACCTAGGTTTCGGCCTAAGGTTATCTAAGATTCATTGTAATGTATAAATAAAGATTGAGAGGAGTGAGAAAATGTTAGTTAAAGGTTGGTCATTGTTCGTTGTTGGCTAGAGTTGTGTTGTGATATCCAGTGATTATTGTTGTGCGAGAGAGAAGTGTTGTGTGTGAGAGCACTCTGGTATTGTAAGATCTTCAGCTGGGTGAGAAGATCAACCCTACAGCTGGGTGTGCAGGGAGGGGAGAGAAGAAGAGAAAGAGAGAGAGATCTGCAAGCTGAGTGTGCAGATAGAACTATATGTTTTCATATAATATAAAGAGACACAGTTTTGTGGACGTAGCCCTAGGGAGATGGTGAACCACGTATATTTTGTGTATCTGTGGTTGATGTTGTGTTCTTTGCTCATTTTTCTCTGTTGTTGTGTTTTTGTGTTATTGTGTTAGATCTGAGACATAACTTGCGAAGTAGGCTTAAGATTGGTAAAGAATAACTAGATCTATGTGTGTTGTTGTTTTGGATCCACTCCACATTTCCCTTGGTTGTAGACACCTGTGTCCTGCAACCCCCTATTGCTACTTCAGGTGAGACTGCATCTGCTCTGTAGGTGTTGCCGAAAGGGCCAGTAGTTAGGGCTTGTTGGTGCGATGTTAGAGTTGAACCCTGGGTCTTCCCCTGTGCCAACAAATGGTTCTGTTGTCGGGACCGAGATCTTCTTGAAGGAATATCAAGGTGGTTTCCATCGAAGACAAAGATTCAGAAGTGGATAGAAGGACAAGAAAATGACTTCGTTGAAGCCTAGAACAAGAACCCTATTCTTAGTACGGTAGACTGGTTGGGAAGATACATCTTTACTGATATACATGAGATTTTCGTTGGAGGAATTCATAAGGAGCTATACGAGTGGTTAGCCAAATTAGCAGATACCCAATTTGAAATCGGATCTAGACCACATGTGGTTTGGAAGTCGACGCTGATCAGGAAGGTCAAGAGAGTTGATAGCGTCGTGTCAAGAGCAGTGGATCACTGGTTTGATAACACCATTGGAGGGTACATTACCGAGTTTTCTATTGACAGAGTCGAGTCGCATAGTCAAGCGAAGAGATATTTCTTTAAGGGACCTAGAGGAAAATTTTTACACTTTTTGAAGTTGAGGATCAAGATGTTATTGCATGAGAAGAACATCTTGAAGATACAGTAGTTGGTCAAATTGAAAAAGCTAATGTTCAAGAACTTAGACAACGACAACGACATAGAGGTTGGCCATACGTGTAGTGGGAGGACCTTCAGAGAGGTTCCTATGGTGAACTTATTTGAGCAGAGCCACGAAGTACTGGCACAGGATGAAGAGTTCTACAGTGGAGAAGAAGAGAAGTTGTTGAACAAGGAACATTCAGACTCCACTATGGCAGAGGAAGAGAAGACTAAAGAACCTTGCCGAGAAGAATTAGAAACTTCAAGAACTGTGCTAACTGTTGAAGTAAGTACTATTACTCCTCTTGTTGTTTTAGCAGCATTAAGTAACCAGAGTAGTCAGAGCTATTAGATAACTCAGAGCACTGTTACCAGCAGTTCAATACATACTCAGTCAAGAAACCTAGGAAGATCTATGGCAGATGAAATGAGGCTACCTATCTTTAGAGGATATGGATATGAAGATCCTGATCATAACTGGTTCTTATGCGAAGTTGTATGGAGTATTAAGCAAGTCAATGACGAAGCTGTTAAGAGAGCTCAGTTTAGTACTACCTTGAGAGACCGCGCACTAAGTTGGTACATGAATTTTGTTAAAGGATTCGCACAATCTAAACCACTGAATGAGATCAAGACTGCGTTGAGTGCAGAATTCAAGAAACCCAAGTCGGAGTCACACTGCATTACAGAACTGAAAGAAATCAAGCAGAGAGTAGCCGAACCTATTTGGGAGTTTGATCAGAGGTTTAAGACCTTGACAGGACGTTTGAGTTTTCAGATTCTAGATGAGAAGAATAAGAAATGGTTCATTGCTGCCCTCTTACCACATATCAAAGTTCCTCTGATGCAACAGAAGGTCGCTTCGCAGGCTGAGGCATTGGAGATCGCCATGAAACTTGAATCATCCCCTATGGGAGAATCCAACCCAGGTATGAGTCAAATTTTGAGTCAGCTAACTAGCTTATCTCTGCAGGTCGAAGATATGAAGAAAAATAAGGGGAAATATAAAAGAGAAAACATTTGGTGTATCAGATGCAAATCAGAAGGCCATGACAAGGATCATTGTTCCCTATTTCATGAATACTTGGACTTTGGAGCTCCGAGCCCTTTGAAGCAGGTTACTCTACCCTGGTGCGAGGTATGTAGAAATAGACATCGCCCTGGTGAATGCTATTACATACAAAAATATGTCTAGACACCTACCAATCTTTACTACACATTTTTAAAATTTGTGGGGCATGATGAGAAGGAATGTAGGGATTATGACCTCTTGCATGAAAGGTCAAGAGATACATATAGGATTCAAGGAGAGATGCAGCAGGAGGGAAATACTACGCAGTTTAATTCCCCAGGAAGAGGAAAATTCAACCCTCGCGGTGGATTTAGAGGAACAGGACGAGGAGGAGGCATGGGTTGAGGTCAAATCATTTTTTGTAACTGCGCACAACCAGGTCACTTAGCAAGGGACTGTCAGAACCCTTGTACCACTTGTAGCTATTGTAACACATTTGAACATGTTATTGAAGATTGTCCCGCGTTGTTAGCCAAACTTCAGGAGAGACGAGGAGGAAACCAGCCAGTACAACTAATCTTAGCAGAACCTCGCGGAGAGGATCCCAGAGTCGTTGTTATCACTAGAGGATGCGTTGTTACAGGAGAAGATAGAGTGACCCCAATAAAGACTATAGAAGAATCAAGGGTCAGAAGACCTGCTGAGAGGACACAATTGTTTGATCCAAGGAAAGAAAATCAGACATTTGAAGAGGCAGGGAAAGAATTTCGAAGAGATAGGGATTCTTCATCAAAGATGCAGCCAGAAGTAAGAGAATGTGGAATGCTTATGGCATTCGATCAATCAGTTGCGCCTGGAGATGGAAAAGAGGTAAGCAAGCTTGTCAGTTTGTTATACACGTTCATTGATTTGATTAAGGATGAAAAAGTTGTACAAGAACTACAAAATTTGATCAGACAATATGAGATAGGTAGGATAGATCCCCTATTGAATAAAGAAATACATCAAGTATCCAGAAAGAGAAGGACAAAAAAGGAGCTACACCTTAATGCTCAGATTGGAGACTATGACATAGATTATGTGGTCCTCGACTTAGGGTCAGATGTCATTGTTATGATGAAGAAGACTTGGGCATTGATGGGAAAACCTAAGTTGATTTATTCCCCTATCAGGCTTAGGATGGATAATCAGCAGGCAGTAAGCCCCTTTGGGAGACTGGAGCATGTCCCTGTGGACATCGATGGGGTAAGGATGTTTGCGGACTTCAAGGTGATTGAGATAGTTGATGATAGCTATCCTTATCTTGTGTTGTTAGGAATTAATTAGGATTTCAACAACTCCACTTTCATTGACTTAAAGAAAAGAAGAATGACATTTGAAGGATATGGCCTTAGGGTCATTGCACCTCTAGATCCTGACAAAGGTCGCAGATACACATAACCCATCAAAGAAGTAGACCGTGCATATGAGCTAGAGAATATATATATAAATTGACAGCAAGATAGCAAGATTACATTAATCCTACAACAGATGGGAATTTAAGTTGGTGAAGTGACAACGCATGTTTGTCAGATTCAGAAGAAGCACTAGAGAACTGGAAGAACAAAATGTATGAAGTTTCTGCGTGAAGATGTGCTAGATTGAACAGGGAATTTCGCTGGATTGGCATAGAAGTAAGTAATCTGCCCACATTTGATGGTTTAAATCACTTACAAAGCTTTCTTATTGGAATTTGAAGAAATTGTACCAGTACAACAGAGATTGTTGGCATTGGATGAGCCTTGAAAGCAATGCTAGCGAGATGGTGGGGAACACATAAGAAGAACATCGCGGACTAGGTGCAATGTCGCACTTTGATGACAGTGCGCTTTTCAGACCAAGTCGAAGGGTGCGAAGTTCGATACACGGGTCAGAGATGTCCGAAGGACCATGTGCGGAGTTGCGAGGAAGCCTGGACCAGTATTCCTCAAGATCAGTGGGTGCATAAATTCATTAACACTTTGGACACAACGCCAATTAATTGGTATCTTCAAGCGGAACCGCGCCTCACCATTACAGATTGGCACAATATGGCTTAGAACTTTGTAGATACATTTTTATTTGAAAGTCATTAACCCACAGTAGATCAAGCTTTACAAGTTGTAAGACAGAAAGTATTTGAGGAGGCACCTAACCTTCCTGTTGAGCAAGAAGAGGATGAATAGATTGCACCTCTTCAGAAATTGCAAGGTTGTTACAATATCAATGTTGATGAAGACGATGATCCTAAGAATGTGAACATCGTAGAAATAGAAGGACAGAGAGACATAGAAGGACCAGGAGTCGAAGTACCTTTCCTTGGACAGCCAATCAAAATCAAGAAAGTTAACATTGGAATAGAGCAAGCACCTAAGCTCACAAACATTGGAGATTATTGGGATGATGCCACTATTGACAAGATCACAAAACTACTGCATGAATATCAAGACTTGTTTCCAACCAAGTTCACCGACATGAAGGGAATTAAAGGGCCCATGGGAGAAATGAAGATCCCCTTGAAATTAGATGCAAAGATAGTCAAGCAGTGACCCTACAGATTGAATCCCAAGTATAAGCAGAAAGTCAAGATTGAATTAGACAGAATGTTGGAAGAAGGAATCATAAAACTTGTTGAAGAGTCAGAATGGATTAGCCCTATGGTGGTCCAGGATAAGAAGTCAGGAGAGATCAGAATCTGTGTAGACCTAATAAAACTGAACAACGCATGCTTACATGATCCCTTCCCTACACCGTTTACTGACAAAGTGTTAGATAACGTGGGAGGACAGGAAGTTTACTCCTTCACAAATGGATTTTCAGGTTATCACCAGATCAGGATTGCCAAGGAAGATCTCCATAAGACCACATTTGCAACAGAATGGGGTTCTTTCCAATACACAGTGATGCATTTCGGATTGAAGAATGCACCAACCATGTTTTCCAGGGTGGTGGTCGAAGCATTCACGAAATTTTTACATAAATTTTTGGAAGCATATTTTGATGATTGGACTGGTTTTAGCTTATTGCAAAATCATATTGAATGTTTAAGACTAATGTTGGATAAGTGCAGGCAATGTCAAATTGCCCTGAACCTAAAGAAGTGTATCTTATTTTCACCCTTTGGAGTGATGCTAGGCCATATTGTGTGTAAGTAGGGGTTGCTAGTAGATCCTTCTAAGATTGCCATCATTGTTGATCTACCTCCTCTTACTTTGGTTAGACAGTTGCACACTGCGCTAGGACATACTGGATACTACAGAAATTTCATCAAGGGCTATGCACAGATAACAACACCCATGGAAAATATTTTAAAGAAAGATTGTCAGTTCCAATGGTCAGAGGAATGTCAGCACATCTTCGACACACTGAAATAGAAAATGGTCACTGCACCTATTCTGGTTTTCCCAGATTGGAGTAAGGAATTCCATGTGTATGTCAATGCATCATCTATCACATTAGGAGCAGTGTTATCACAACCAGGAGCAGGAGATATTGACCATCTGTTAGCCTTTGCTAGCAGGAATCTCTCTATAGCTGAGATAAATTACACTACCACTGAAAGAGAACGATTAGCCATGGTGTACGCGCTACAGAAGTTTTGACACTACTTATTGGGAGGACATTTTAAGATGTTCACTGATCACTGTGCGTTGAAATACCTAGTCAACAAGACAGTGTTGGGGGAAGAATATGCAGATGGTTACTGTTATTCCGGGAATATGATTTTGAGATTGTGCTAAAGCTAGGGAGAATGAATAAGGGACCTAATCACTTATCCAGGTTAGAACATGGAGAGGAACCTACCAGTTTGGAGGATACACTACCAGATGCAGAGTAGCTAGCCATCAGAAATATTGATGATCACTTCCCTGAGATAGTTCAGTTCATGTCCACAGAAATGCCACCTCGCGAATATACAATTTTTCAAAAGAAACAATTGGTAGTTCGTGCTGGATATTTTTCACTTATAGATGGATATCTATATAAGATGGGACCTGATGAGATATCAAAGAGATGCATTATGGAGGCAGAAATACCACTAATTCTGGAAGAAGCACATGAAGGCATCGTAGGAGGACACTATGCAGGAAAAACAACAATGCAGAAGGTTCTTAGAGATGGCCTCTGGTGGCCCACTTTACACAAAGACGCTAAGGAATACTACAAAGCCTGCGATGTATGCCAAAGAGTTGGGAAACCTTCCATAAGAGATGAGATGCCCTTAGAATCGCAGCTAACCTTACAGGCATTTGAGAAATGGACAATTGATTTTGTGGGGCCTATCAACCCACCAGGAAAGCGCACAGGAGCTCGATACATTATCACTATGATAGAGTATTTGACCAGATGGGAAAAAGCAAGAGCAATTAAGGAATGTAGTGCAACTACAGTTGCGCGGTTCATATTTGATGATATCATAAACCGATTTGGATTCCCGAAGATCCTTATGAGCGATCAAGGTACACATTTTATTAATAAGACTATCGAAGCCCTAACCCAGGAATTTGCAGTCCACCATCAGAAGAGCACTCCTTACCATTCACAAGCGAATGGTACAGTCGAATCTTTCAATAATATCTTGGAGACCGCGCTGACGAATATTTGCAGTGTGAACAGGGATGATTGGGATTTGAGAGTACCAGCAGTATTATGGGCTTATAGAACCACTTGCAAGAAGATGACAATGCATACTCCCTTTAAGTTGGTTTATGGTCTAGAAGTAGTAGTACCTATGGAATATTTGGTTCCTAGCTTAAGAATTGCAGCATTTACATATATGGATGACATTGGCGTTGTTCAAAACAGACTTGTGCAGTTGATGGAACTAGAGGAAGACATGTTTATTGCAGGATTCCATCAGCAGGTACAGAAGGAATGAGAGAAGGCTTACCATGACAGACACATCAAGAAGAAAGAATTTAAGCAAGGAGATTTGGTATTGGTATATGACAACAAGTTCATGAAGCATCCAGGGAAGTTCAGGACACATTGGCTTGGGCCATATGAGGTTGTCCATGTTACAAAAGGAGGAGCTACGCAGTTGAAGACTTTGAATGGAGAATGGAAGGAAGGCTTTGTGAATGGGAGCCGGTTGAAATTGTACTATGACAACCAGCTCCCTCGCAGCTCTCAATAAAAGCATGAGAAGAAGGGTCTAGGTACCAGGTGCAGTTGAAACTGGGTACCAGACACAGAAAAGAAAGTCTGCACACAACGGGGAGGGATAGAGCAGGGAACACATGCTACTCCGCACAGTATGAAGTTGAATTAAAACAGAAGGTTCAGACCTCCAGTGCCTCGGGACGAGTCACAGGTGAGCGTTGGGGGCCTGTTGGCCCTTGGTTATGGAAGAAAGAAAAGATTAATAGATAAAGGCGAAGTACGAACTACACGGAAGGCACATTAACTGAGATTCGGTCGAAGTGGTCAAATAATAAAGAAAGAAGGAGTGAAGTAAGGGAAAACAAGTTGTGGGATGAGAAGATCGAGGAGGACAGATCAACAAGGAAGATGGATCGTGGACAACTCAACAAGAAGAAAAATCCACCAATGGATGCTTTGAGAGCACCTCATGGGAAAGATGGAAAGAGAGGTCGGCGAAGCATTGAAAACATGGGTCAAAGTGGACCTAGGGTTTTAGACACCTAGAGTTTTGGTATTTAGGGTTTTGACACGTAGGTTTCGGCCTAAGGTTATCTGAGAGTCATTGTAATGTATAAATAAAGATCGAGAGGAGTGAGAAAAGGTTCATTAAAGGTTGGTCATTGTTCGTTGTTGGCTAGAGTTGTGTTGTGATATCCAGTGATTATTGTTGTGTGAGAGAGAAGTTTTATATGTGAGAGCACTCTGGTATTGTAATATCTTCAGGTGGGTGCGAAGATCAACCCTGTAGCTGGGTGTGTACGAAGGGGAGAAAAGAAGAGAAATAGAGAGAGATCTACAATCTAACTGTGTGGATATAACTGTATGTTTTCATATAATATCAAGAAACATAGTTCTGTGGACGTAGCCCTAGGGAGAGGGTGAACCACGTATATTTTTTGTCTCTGTGGTTGATGATGTGTTCTTTGCTCCTGTTACTCTGTTGTTGTGTTGTTGTGTTATTGTGTTAGATCTGAGACATAACTTGCAAAGTAGGCTTAAGCTTGGTAAATAATAACTAGATCTCTGTGTGATGATGCTTTGGATCCACTCCACATTTCCCTTGGTTGTAGACACCTGTGTCCTGCAACCCCCTATTGCTACTTCGGGTGAGACTGCATCTGCTCTGCAGGTGTTGTCGAAAGGGCCAGTAGTTAGGGCTTGTTGGTGCGTTGTTAGAGTTGAATCCTGGGTCTGCCCCTGTGCCAACACAAACTGATAACTGTAGTGTGCATGCATGCACATTCTATTTTTAACTAATACAATGTGCATGCATACGTATGGGAAATTAGTTGGAATTTTTCAACCATCTCTATTTTGACAACAATTTACCTGATATATCATGCCCAAATTAATTCATCACCTTTTCTGCAATCCAAGAGAAGTCAAACACCATCGTAGCTTCTCTAACAAAACTGGTTTCGTGAACATTTCTGCAGAATTCACTTTTGTATGGACCTTCTCTAGAGCCAATCCCCCTTCATCAACATCATGCCTTACAAAATAGTATTTAATAGAAATATGCTTCGTATTACTGTGACAAGCTATATTTCTAGACAAATCAATAACACTTTGACTATCCTAGAATACTTTCACCTTGTCCTGCATCCTTCCAAACTTGCCCAACAAACCTTTTAGCCAAATTTTATCCTGGCATGCATGTGAGGCAGCCATATATTCTGCCTCAATAGTGGATAAAACAACTATGTTTTGAAGCTTTGACATCCAACTAATAGGTCCTCATGCAAGAGTAAAGACATATCCTAAACTGGATCTCCTTTTGTCCAAGTCACCTGCAAAATTTGAATTGCACAGAAACCTCATTGATCAGAATAATTACTTGTGCCCCTAAGATACCGAAGCACGCATTTCACTGCTTCCCAATGCTCTTTACCTGGATTTTCCATGTATCTACTGACAACACCATCTGGATGTGATAATATGGTCTAGTAATCACTATCGCATTCATCAAAATTCCTAAAACATTAACATATGGTACACAAGACATATAATCATTTTCTTCGTCATTACTAGGACATAAACTTGAAGAAATATTGAAATGGGAAGCGAAAGGGATTTTTACGGGTTTCACATTATCCATACCGAATCTCATAAGTATTTTCTCCACAAACTTTTGTTGTGACAACCACATCTTACCATTTTTCTTGTCTTTGTGTATCTCCATGCCCAATAATTGTTTTTCTTCTCTTAGATCCTTCATATCAAACGTCCTAGCCAATTGATCCTTTAACCTATTGATTTAGACCATGCTTTTGCTTGCAACAAGAATATCATCAGCGTATAACACAAAAATAATGAATATACTATTTTCCATTTTTTAAAAATAAAAACAATGAATATATTCACTTCTTGTAAAATTTTGGCTCACCATGAAGGAATCAAACTTCTTATACCATTGCGTGGGAGACTGCCTCAGGCCATACAATAACTTCTTGAGTTTGGAAACAAACCTATTATTGTGATCCTAAACAAACCCTTCTGGTTGTTTCATCTATATATCCTCATCCAAAGATCCATGTAGAAATGTTGTTTTAACATCTAGCTACTATAAATCAAGATCAAGGAAAGAAACTAGTGCTAACACAACACGAATTGAAACAAGCTTCATAACTGGTGAAAATATTTCATGAAAATCAATACCTTCCTTTTGAGAATACCCTTTTTCTACCAATCTTGTTGTATACCTTTCAACTTTATCATCAACTGATCTGGATTTTATGAGCTAAAAAAAATGACTATAGATTATTAACAGGTTCTTAACACAAAATAACAGAGATACAATAAAACTGGTTTTCTATTCAATAACGAAATAAGTTGAAACTATAAAATGCAGCAGAAACAAGATTGCTAGAATGGTGGCGGCTTATCTCTGAGAAGAGATGTGACGACTGTGCTCATTCACAAGAAGATGATTAAAATGAGGCTTTGAAGGACTTTTTACAATGAACAGGAATTCCCAAAACCCTAGAAATCCAAAAATCTAACCCTAGGAGATGAAGCGCCAAAAGTCATGTGGGCCCCGTTTGGGTAAGTTAGTACATTAACTTCCCGTGGTCATAACTTTTGCATACGATCTCTGTTTTAGGATTATGATAGCCCATTGGAAAGGTATAGTCGAGGAGATTCATTTTTGGGCCTCAATCATGTTTTAAGAAATCATTGGGAAGCTCGATCCCGAAAAACCTTCATTTAGGCCCTCAAAATGGCCTCGGAAGTTAAAAACTGCTAAAAATAGTAAATTGCCAAAATTGCCAGAAAGTTGTTTTGAGCCAGTTGGAAAAGGTGGGTGGCCACCGATATCCATTTGGATCAATCCTCCCTCCTTATGAAGCAATGGTCTCCATTGTGTTAAGGTCCCCCATCAGACGAGGAAATTTCTGTTGAATTTGGCCCCGGGTGAGCCACTTGCCTTGGTGCAGGAGCTGCCTTGCTTTGACGACTCGATAAAGTTGGATCCTTTACTGTTGAGTTCCCTTGATCTGTGTGTCCACAATCTGATCATTGGATGCCTATTGTATGCAGCCGGGGTTGAGCTCAGTTGGTGTTAGTTGTTCTGATACTTCTGAGGTGTCCAATAATGGTGGGAAATAAGGGTGAAGGAGATCCATGTTGAACACTAGGTGCAGGCCAAGGAACAGAGGAATGTTGAGCTTAAAATCATTATCCCCCATGACCTTGGTGATGGTGTACGACCCATAACGGAGTGGGAGAAGCTTCCGATGGGGTCCTGTAAGGCGTTCTTTCTGCAAGTGCAACCAAACTTTGTCACCCACCTGAAACTTATGTGGCACCCAATGTTGATCATGGCCATGTTTGTACTTGTCATTGGACTTCTGTAGGATATCTTGAACCTATTGGCGGATGTGCTAGATATGCTCAATGAACCGAGTGGCTTTGTCAGCTTCAGTTGGAGCAGGAGATGAGTCGGTAGAGGTGACCGCAAGGGGAAGTGCAACATATATGGGACCCAATGGTTGGAATCCCAACCCCACCTGAAAGGGGATGTGGCTGGTTGAGCTATGCAGGGCTCGGTTGTAGCTATGTTGGACATAAGGAAGACTCTCATCCCATGTGAGAGGGTGTTGTGAATTATACATGCGGAGGATATGCATAATCATTTGATTTACAACCTCAGTTTGGCCATTTGTCTGAGGGTGGAAGGTCATGGATTTAGTGAGCTTGGTGTCCAACAGTGACCAAAGGATCGACCAGAATGTGCTGAAAAATTGAATGTCCCGATCTGAGACAATGGTTTGTGGGATTCCAAAATGTACCCAGAATCGTTCAAAGAAGAAAAGCGATCAACAACCAAAAAAACACAGTCATTTCCCTGCTTGGTGGATGGGAGGCCCAACATATAGTCCATTGAGATGGATTCCCATGTCCTGTCAGGAGTAGGAAGAGGGGTGTACATGCCCTGTTTCTTAGTAGTCAGTTTGGCAATCGTACAGGCAGTGCAGGACCTGATATACTTGCTGACCTCCTGTCGAAGTTTCGACCAGTAGAAATGTTTCTGTAGCATCGCCACTATCTTTTTAACGCTGAAGTGTCCTACCACCCGACTGTAGTGGGCTTCCTAGATCATCTTCACTCGCTCACTTGATGGAACACAAATATGGCCCAGACAACACAACAACCCATCCTGAATATGGAAATTATCGACAACTACGTTTGCCCCCAACATTTGGTAGGTGGTGGCAAAGTCCAAGTCTATGTCATAGAGTTGGGGCCATCCATAGGTCTCATGGCTGCAAGAGTCTAGCACTGTGGTGAGTGCCGCAACTGGCAGTTTGCTGAGGCAATCAACGACGGGATTGGTGCTTCCTCTTTTATACTTGATGTTGAGGTGGAATTGCTGCAAGTATGTGGACCACTTTTGATGGCGGTCATTCTGTAATTTTCCCTATGTCTGCTTGAACTGTAGTGGCTTATGATCAGTGTGGATGATTGTATCCTTCGCTAGAATATAGTGTCTCCACTGGCGGTAGGCTTGCACAATGAAGTACATTTATTTTTCATAAGTAGGTTACTTATGGACAACATCTGATAGTGTCTCACTATGATAGGCCACGAGGTGACCGTGCTGAGTGAGAACAAGATTCACAACATAGTCGGAATCATCTGTCTCGATCTCAAAGGGTTGTTGTAGGTCTGGGAGTGAAAGTACTGGGGCTGAGCACAAGCACTGCTTCAAATCATTGAACGATTGTTGTTGGGAACACCCCCACGCAAATTTCTCCTTACCACCACCCCTGGTTATTTGGCTGAGGGCCCATGTAATATGGGAGAATCCCAACATGAACCTGCGATAGAAATTGGCAAGGCCCAAGAAGCTCTGGAGATCGGTGAGTGTGGTTGGGGCTGGCCAGTCACAGATGACTTGGATCTTGGCTGGATCCACATCTACACCATGCTGATCAACGATGTAGCCCAGGTAATGGACCCTGTCCATGCCGAAGGAGCATTTTTCCAAGTTGGCGTATAGCTTGTGTTGTCGCATGGTGTGCAGAACCTGTTGAATATGCTGCAAATGTTCGTCCCAAGTCTTGCTGTAAATGAGAATGTCATCAAGATACACCGCTACAAAATTATTTGTGAATGGTTATAGGATATCATCCATCAACATCATGAAAAAGGGTGACGCATTTGTCAAACCAAAGGACATGACCAACCATTCAAAAAGGCCTTCCTTTGACTTGAAGGCGGTCTTCCATACATCTGTTTGTTCTATCGGGACCTGTTGGTAGCCAGACTTCAGATCAATATTACTGAATTATTTGGCCCCTGTGAGTTGATCAAGGAGGTCTTCGATTCAGGGAATCGGGTACCGGTTTCTGACTGTGATTTTATTCAGAGCCTGGTAATCAATGCAGATTCGCCAGGTTCCATATTTCTTTTGTACCGGCACGATTGGGCTCTCGCAAGGTGATGAGCTGGGATGGATGTGCCCCTTGTGGAGAAGATCTTGGATTTGTCGATTGATCTCCTCATTCTCTAATAGAGAGCGATGATATACTAGCCCATTGGGCAGCGGTGCGCCGGGGGTCAGATCAATGGGGTTCTTGACCTGGTAGTGTAGAGGTACCCCGGTAGGTGAGGAGAAGATATCTGAGTATTCTTTCACGACCTTGTCTACTTGCTTCTGTTGTGTGGAGAGGTTGGCCGTAGAGACCCTGGATGTGGCCATGATATTTCTCTTATTTTGAGAGTGAATCATGAAGAATACAAACTTCCTCATCTAAGAGATGACCTTCCTACATTTCTTAGCAGAGATCAAGGAAATAACACTAGGTGGGATTGCCTCGGGTATCCTGTACAATTTCCTATTCAAAGTAATAATAACACTACGAGGCCTAGACTCATATACAGCATGACGTTTCCATAAATAAGGTTGGCCCAAAAGAACATCACAAACTTCGAGAGGAGCAACATCACACAATACCTTGTCTTTGAAGGGCTTGATGCTGTATGACACTAGACATTGTTGGCTAACGCGGAGATCACTTCCTTGGCGATGCCATCCAATGGTGTAGGGTTGTGGATGCGGCGTTGTCGGCAGGTCCAACCACTTGACAACCTCTGCTGAGATGAGGTTCTTCTGGCTACCGCTATCAACGATGAAATGCAGAGGGGTTCCTTTTACCCACATATGTGAATGAAATAGGCGCTCTCCTTCTTCTGGATCATCTGGTTCACCAGGCTGGAGATTGGTGGTAGAAACGGTGGCACTGGGTTTCGCGTTAATGAT
This sequence comes from Picea engelmannii, assembly GCA_009831015.1. Classification (NCBI taxonomy): domain Eukaryota; kingdom Viridiplantae; phylum Streptophyta; class Pinopsida; order Pinales; family Pinaceae; genus Picea; species Picea engelmannii. The sequence continues at coordinate 219,343 of ML792987.1, read as the reverse complement.
CTGTCTTCCCCTTTCTAATTCTGGCTCAGAGTCAGAATCTGCATCTGATTCAGAGGCTTTCACTTCGGCCACCAACGACTGCTTTGGGCGATAGTCAGCAGTGTTATGCCAAGGGCTCTTATGGAAGTCGCACCACTTCCTGGTATCTTTCTTTGGCTTTCCGGTGTCCTTCTTTACTTGGGGCTTGGACTGGTTGTCCCAATACTATCCATATTTTCTCTTTCCTCTGTTATGTGGATTGGTGCCACCCTTTACTGGATTTTGTTGTGAGGGGTTCCCAGGCCCAAATTGCCGCATCTTTTGTTTGAGCTTCTGCTCGATTTTGAAGGCATATCGGTAGGCCGCGCCCAAGTATGAGATGTCCATAAATTCAATTTCGGTCTAGATGTATCTATGCAGAACACTGCGGTACTTGAGCTCCATATTTCACTCTGAATCTTTGATACCCAGTTTGGTGCGCAAGGTATGGAAGATATTTGTGAAATATGACAGTGCTTGGTCCCTTTCTTGCCGCAGTGTAGTCCATTTGGTATACAGGTCATCATAACTTCCGATAGGGTATTATTGTTCCTTAATAACATCCCTGAAGGAATCCTAGGGTGTCGTGACTGTAAATAATGAGGGTTCCTCTATTTTCTTTTGGTCACAGAAAGTTTCCCACGAATCTTTGACATGGGGAACGACTTTGAGGAGTGCAAAAGAAATCTTTTCTTTATTCGAAAAGTTATGGAAAAAACAATACCCTTCTAGTAGATTAAACCATTTGTCTACAAAATCTACATCTATCTGAGCTTCAAATATAGGAATATCGAATTTTACTTGTACCTTGAAGGGGGTGGTGCCTCCGCTCGAAGAATATGTGTCGCCTGTTGGTAGCCGCCGAAGGATTTGCGCGAAACTATCCATCATCTCGTTCCTCTGTTGCGTGAGGGCTTCTCAATCAACAGTTTGAAAGGATATCTTGTCCCATCATCTTTCTTTTCTCCTGCCATGAGAGGTTTCTTGGGCATGCGATAGCTTTTTTCCTCAACAGAAACAAGATCGAGACCCAACTCTTTGTACTCTCACCTCGTTGGGGACATGCATTAAGACGACAAGGAGCAAACTGCTATGATACCACTGATATGGATTTTATGAGAAGAACAAAATGAATATAGATTATTAACAGGTGCTAAACACAAAATAACAAAGATACATTCAAACTGGTTTTCTATTCAATAACGAAATAAGCTGAAACTATAAAATGCAGCAGAAATAAGCTTGCTAGAATGGTGGCGGCTTATCTCTGAGAAGAGATGTGACGACTGCGCTCATTTGCAAGAAGATGATTACAATGAGGCTCTGAGGGACTTTTTACAATGAACAGGATTTCCAAAAACCCTAGACATTCAAAAACCTAACCCTAGGAGATGAAGCGCCAAAAGTCATGTGGGCCCCGTTTGGGTAAGTTAGTACATTAACTTCCCGGGGTCGTAACTTTTGCATACGATCTCCGTTTTAGGCGTATGCTAGCCCGTTGGAAAGGTATCGTCAAGGAGATTCATTTTGGGGAATCAATAAGGTTGTAGGATATCATTGAGAATCTCAATCCCGAAAAACCTTCATTTAGGCCCTCAATATGGCCCCGAAAGTTAAAAACTGCTAAAAATAGTAAATTGCCAAAATTGTCAGAAAACTATTTTTAGCCACTTGGAAAAGGTGGGTGGCCACCGATATCCACCTGTATCATCAAAAACCTTTTTTATTTTGTAGACCCACTTGAAACGAACGACCTTCCTATCCTTTGGAATTCTACCAGGTCCCATGTTTTATTTCTCTCTAAGGAATCCATTTCTTCTTTCATAGCTTCTTTCCATTTAACACTTTCAAATACATTCATTGATGGCTAATAAAAAATAGGTTCTCCATCATTAGAAGACAAAGCCACAAATGAAACATAATCATCATACCTTGTAGGAGGATTCATGACCCATGTAGATCTCCTTAGAGATGGTTGAGGCATATCCACAGTTTCTTGTATATTTTCTTCTTCTTCATATTATTCTTCTAGAACTTCTTCATGCTCCTCCTTTTCTGAACATGGATTAATCTCCAATCAAATTTTATAAACTTGTGATACATGTTCTTGTCTCACTTTAACATCTACTGGGTCTTATTTTATGAGTGAGGATTCATCAAATACTACATCTCTTCTTATGATGATTTTGTGGGCAGTAGGATCCCATAGTCTGTACCCCTTAACTCCATCACCATAACCAACAAAGACATATTTCTTTGATCTAGGATCTAACTTAGAACATTGATCTTTAGAAATAAGAGCATAAGTTCCATAACCAAATATTCTCAGATTTGAATAATCACATGAATGACATGTCCATACCTCTTATGGAATCTTACAGTTTATTGCAGTTAATAGTGTCTGATTTATCAGATAGCATGTTGTAAGAACTGCTTCTTCCCACAATTCCTATTGCAACTTGGCATTACTAAGCATGCTCCTTTATGTCTCTAGAAGAGTATTGTTCATGCATTCAACAACACCATTTTGCTGAGGAGTATAAACTGTGGTCATGTGTAATTTGATCCCAAATTCCTTGAAATAGTTTTCAAATTCCACAGATGTGAACTCGCCTCCATTATTTGTTGTTAAACACTTGATTGAATTGTCAGTGCTCTTTTCAGCCAAAGCTCTTAATTTCTTAAAAGTATTAAAACATCAATTTTTCTTGTAAGTAAATACATCCACACATTTCTAGAGCAATCATCTATAAATGCCACAAAATATGGCAATCCTCCACAAGAAACTATAGGGTATGGTCCTTGTTATAGCGCAAGTTGTAGGTGGGAAAATCCTGACCCAACCACAAGGAAAGTGCTACAACTTGGGAATCCTACACCCAATGTCACCTCGATGTAGGTCTTGCACTTCAAGGGTGACTAGCTCACTCTAGGGAGGCAATCCCAGTGACCCTAGGGAGATTGATATGGAGATGGGGGGAAATGGAAGTGAAGCCCCTAGAGGTCAAATCTAAGTGGAAGAAAAGGTAGAGAAAGATGCCTTGCAATTCAAGTAATTATTTCCCCATAGGTATAGTACTTTTCTGGATGACTGTACCTTCCCGAGACACAAGAAAAGACACTTTGAAATGATATATGTTAGTTGGATCAATAAGTTAATATTATTGTCCCAAATGTTCATCAATAGATGTCAGTTTATATCATTAAATAAAACATCTAAAATCAACATATAAATATCTAGACTAGTTAGGTAAATCAACATCAAACTTAACAATGAATATAGGCTTAAATTGGCACTTAAGAAGCAAGAAAAGATGGTTGTTGTAAACATGTGTTTTCTGCAGAAAATTGCATCCTTATGGATTTAGCATTCAGTGGCATGTAGCAGAAAAATAAACCATGGAAAATTTCCAAGAACTAGCCCAAAAAGTGAGCCCTAGTTAGTAGACTAGGTGAGTGAAGTTAGAGAGCTAGTCTAGGGTTAGTTTAGGAGTTATAAGAGTGTTAGTATCTAGGGTTATGTAGCCCTAATGGATGTAGGTTAAAGTTATTAACAGAAATTAGAGTTTTGGGAGAGAGGGGAAGACTCCTCCCAATGAGACAAATCAACTTGAAGCAAGAAACCTTTTAAAAGACCAAAAATTGTGTTTCCCAAGGCAATGATTTTATGTCTCCAATGAAAAAATGTATGAGTAGTGCCTTTACTATAATTGGGTTAATGGAGTCAAACGGAGCTTAGAGAAGATACCTCCTTGGGGGTGTAAGCCCTTTTACTTCCCAATCCAAGTTTCTCTAGGCTAGGGTTTAAGCTAAGAGGGTGTATGCCCTTATACTTCTCTTAGAAAATCCTTGTTAAAGAAATAAGATGAAGCATAAAGTGATGAAGCCTAAGGTGGGGGTGTATTCCCTTATACTTCCCACCTAGTTCCTAGCACAATAACCTTGACTTGAAACAAATGATAGAAAGAAATTAAAAAAACCATACCAATTAAAGGGAAAATGCCAAGATAATCCAAGACAATAGAAATAGAATAGCCTTCCAAGGCAAGCGCATCACTTCTTCCATAAACCATTCATAAGTATATCCATACACAAGTGAAAAAGAGATAAAAGAGCCAAGATATTCGAAAATTTCAGACCAAGGCCTTTCACAAGCGGGAGAGTTATGTTTTCAAATGAGATCTAATGATCTCTATTTATACAAAATGCAGCTAACATAGTTTGTCCACAAATTAAGGAGTAAACCACAATATTAGGGGTCAAAAACCCTAATATTTCCCCCTTAACAAAGTAATATTAAACAATTCACTTAAAATTTAACTTTTTTCACAAATAAAACCCTAATTTAGGAGGACCTCACCCCTTTAGGGGACATTTTTCCACTTTGAGGAAATCGTTGGTGTTGGAGAAGCATGGATAGGCCTCCAAAGGCCACATTTCAAGCATCTAAGCAATTTCATCATGGTGAATCCCCTTCTTCTCCTCAAACATCCATGTGTCAAATGAGTGGCACCTCACCACCATGCGCTATCCCACAAGATCATGACGTCAAGCTCAAAAGTGGGACATTTTTCCCCTCCTAGGAAAATCATTTGGAAAGAAAGGGGTGGGATAGGTTGTCCAAGTCATCATCAAGGTATTCCAAGTATGATCTCTCTCATCTTCTAGGTGGGCCCCTGACATCGAACCTGTGGGCTTGTATCCCCATGGAAGCCCAAGCTAGGCTTGTTCTCCCAAATTTGTCCATGAACTAGGTCCTGCAAAGACAAATGAACATGCCCTCCAAGGATCTCAAGTCATAACATTATAATAAGTGAATCCAATCAATAAATAAGCCATCAAATCATGTTCATTAAATATCACTATATCAAACAATTAACAACTCAAAGACACTATGTAACTTGTCAAGCTTAAATATGGGAGGGTTGATGAGGTGTCCTATTGGGTAGGTCTTTCCCTAGGTCAAGGAGGGCTTCCAAGATATCCCTCTCTAAGTCATGCAAAGTGGATGAAGTGGTAGGGGTCAAGACTCAATGGGAATAGGGCTCATGACATACAAGGGGTCGTAGTGTCTCATTCATGGGTTCCTTTGTAGAGGGTGTGTGGTACCTTCATCCGCAATGCACTTTTTCGAAGCTGATCAATTTTCTTTTATATCACTTTCTTTATACTTTCTTTCATAATATGATAAGGAGAAATTGAAGGTCACTTCCCTGGCATGGTGACCAAGCGATGGAAATTTCACCCACAAACACCTAATGAAAATGAGAAGGATGGCTCATGATGAGACCCCCTTTATCTCAACCATGCAACTGAGATCCATTGCCCTAGTTTGGTGACCAGATGATGACAATGTCATACCACTAGATATCCATGGACATGATAGGTCGGCTCGTGATGAGACCTTATATCCTTCAACCAACCTTTTAAACATTTATTTATTATATTGTGGGTCCCCTTTATTCAAAGATAAGTGTTTCATTCTTTCTTGGGTGATCTCTGAGTGAAGCATCTGGAAGGTTTATATAAGGCTTTTATATTTTACCCAACATGAACCCCTCTAGGCATTTATCTTTTCTTGTTTAACTTGAGAAATTTTCTTTGATATCCACTCATGTGTTTGGAACAACCACTGTCTATATGCCACTGACATCCTTGGTTTCTTGCATATAAGACTACATTTCACTTTGTTTCCTTTTTCCTCCATACCTTTTTATAATTGGGAATATTTATCTTTTTGTCATATTTTGACAATCTACATTCACTAGATTTATGACCATAGTTGTTGCATTTGTAACATTCAATATTGTAGTCTTGTAAGGGAGAGAAGGATTTATAATTTCTTCTTTCTACATTATCCTTATCACTTTCATATCTTTGAACATTTCTTGGTTTGTACTTTCTATAAGCTTTACAGTGTATTGCTTTATATCGAATATTTTTGCAGGAATAACAATAACCAAGAAAGATATATTGATTTCTGTTAGAGGGATTCCTTCTGATGATTCTATTCTTCCATCGATCTTGTTCTTTAGTAGGAAGTGCAGATTTTCTATTCAATTGGGATGGTTTTCAATGGTGTTGTTCTTGTCTTGTTTTATTTTCTTCTTATGGGGTTTTTAAGAACATCTACATAGTTTCTTTTGTCATTTTCTTCTTCTGTAGAGGGATCATATCCTAGTCCTGTTTTATCATTTGATGATCTATGACTGCTAAGAATGTTATTTAGGATTTTTTAGCTTTTTTCAAACTTAGACTAAATATCTTTCTTTTCTAATTTCCCTTTTAGTTGAACTATTTCATCCTCCAATACCTTACATATTTGTTGTTTTTCATTGAGTTCTTTATTCAATATTTATTATTTTGTTTTAGTTTCTTGGAGTTGAGGTTTTAACTTAATAATCAATTGTTATGACTCACTAAGGGTTTTAGAAACTTCATTTTCTCTTGATTTAGTAGTTTCTTCAATCTCTAGAAGTTGTTCCCTTAGTAGCTTGTTTTGCTTTTTAGATTTTCTTAGTTCTTCAATTGCACGAATGAATTCTTCCTCGAGCTTCACTTATTCTTGATTTTCTGAATGATTATCATCTTCATTTTTTATTCCCATAAATAAAATATTTGGATCCTCTTCTTCACTTTCTTCAAATGAGCTATTATCTTCTTGGGTAAAGAACATTTTCTTCTTCTGGTAGAACTTGTTCTTATCTTGGGTATTGCTTTTCTTCTGATTTTTTAAGGTTCTTTCATCATAACTTTCCTCCTTCTTAGGATAGGGAAATTTATTGGAAAAGTGTCTAATCTAGATGGATGTCGGTGGCCTCCCACCTATTCCAACTGGTTCATTTTGGCAGTTTTCCAGTTTGGCAGTTTTTTTCCTAGTTTTCGGGTCCCTGACTTGCGAGGCCATTTTGAGGCCCTAAACATCCTTTTTAGGCCTTTCCACAGTAAAACATAATTTTTGATAAATAGAAGTAGCAACAAAATTTGTATTCCTCAGATAGACCTTTCCAATGGGCTATCGTGTGCCTAAAACGAAGATTGTATGCAAAAGTTACGACCCTGGGAAGTTGATGTACTAACTTACCCAAATGGGGCCCACATGACTTTTGACGCTTCTGTTAACTCCCAAAATAGAACCATCATTTTGGTTGGGTTTTACGGTGGATAGCATGGCTATTGATAGTTTCCTCAACTCATTGTTAAGTCTTTTAGCTGCAAAATTTTAGATTTTGGTTTGACTTAAAAATAATTTGGATTGTAAAGTCTTCTTTTTTCAAATCAGTCATTTTTACTTTCCACAAATAACTTGTTTTCAAAGGTTCATTGTGCGCTGTGGAAAGTGCCCACTTTCAACAGCTAAGGAGATCGTTTCATCAGTTGGCGCGCTATTGAAAGTGTCAAATCTTAAAAGGTTCTTAAAATCAGTTCTCGAGTGGCGTGCTGTCAAAGATACATGCTTTAAACAGCTAAGGAGGGTCTTCTACAAAGTGGCGCGCTGTGGAAAGTGCATACTTTCCGCAGCTAACAGGGG
>ML792987.1:136061-179008 GCA_009831015.1 Picea engelmannii | reverse complement strand
ATTGGATTATGGACCCCACCATCCGTTCTACCTTTAATGGTGGGGGGGGTCCAGAATGTTATTTAAATATCGTGGATAGATCTACGGTTGAGAAGAAAGAGAAAAAATCAACGACTCATGGTGTTTTTCAGACCCCCCCGACCGATCTGTCTTTAACGGAGAGGGGGGGGGTCCGGAAAGGAATATTCTCTGGTGGGAAATTTTCCTCTATGTGGCATAAATTCATTGGTTCAGACTTCCACTGCCTATCATTTCTGACATGCCCCGTCACCCCATGACGTCTTCATCCATGTTTTCCTAGAGGTCACGTCTCATTACTCTGTCAGTCCCTTTCCCCTTTTCAACCTTTTACAAGTCCTCTCACCAAGGTCACTCCCTAATTATCTCCCACCACGTTGCTTGGTCGTATTCGTCATTCATTACTACCTGCCATCTCACGCTCCAAATGATCCGTTGTCAATTTATTACTGGCTAGCTTATCCGTTAGCCTGTTGACCTGTCCCCTGTGCCCAACGGATATCCAGTCACTCAAAACCACCATCTCCCTTCTTTCTTCCATTGCTTACTGTGTCGTCTGACCAGAAAATACCTTACCCGTCACACCAAAGCATTTTTCCCCGTTTTCTCTCCATTTCAGTCAAACATCCCAAGCCACCATCATCCCCACTAACGACTGTTTGATTTGCAGGTATTTTTACAGTGATGGCGCCAAAATCAAAGAGGACAGAAGCTGAGGAAAATCCTTTCCTCCCATCACCTGTCGACCTCGACAGGATTCCCCTAGCGGACAAAGACCATTTAATCACAGAAACCAGATGCAAATTCGACTTGCAGTCATGGCTCAAAGAGGTTTTCCTTGACCAGAGCGACGAAATTGGGCTCTGGGAGTCAAATCTTCCCTTGTATCTTTTCCCCCAGATTCACTACTTTCCCGAATTTGCCCTCAAATTCCAGGCCCATTATATCCCTAAAAAAAGAGCCATTATGTCTTCGTCCGGAGAAATTATTTTCCTCATCACACCAGAAACCATTGACCAAATTATGCAGATACCCAGATCCGAATTTGCCTCACCTTTCAACCTCGAAATCATCACGGAGCTCTACCAGAAGCTGTCCTTTCCCCAAAGAGCTCAGATTTTTGAGCTTTTCCTCCCACAATCTGCTCAGCTCCCCACTACAAACCCCCCTTATCCTTCCTCCCTGTTCTTAGTAAAGGGAAACCAGGTCATCACGTCACTATGTGCCTTGCTCGGATATTTTTCGGATCAATGGGTGGATGAACCCATCTTGGGATTTCTGTCCATTTTTTCCACTGATGAGAGACCCACTACTCAGTTCAACTACAGTATGTTCCTGGCTGACAACATTCATGAATAATTCATTAACTTTGCCACAGAAGGCATGTTCCGGTATTCTTCAATACTGGCTTACCTGTTCGTTTTCTTTCGAGCGGACAAATTTTCCTTTTCAATGCAAAAGATGGATAAAGATGGGAGACCACAAGCAATGACAGTGTGGACTTTGCTGCTCAGACATAACTCCACAGAATTCAGTTTCAAGCAGTTCATCGAGCAGTTCTACCACCCAGTGGTGAGTATGCTCAGTGGCAGACCTGAACCTAGAATAAACAAGGAAATTCAGAGGATCCTACACCTCTCGGATCTTGCAAAAATGGGAGAGTGGTACCTGTACTAGGACCACATAGAGATCAGAGTGTATGGGTGCGAATTGGCCCCATACAAGTTACCCAAATATCTGCCCGTGAGGATTTTTTCCCTGGAGTACATAAGGCAGATGATCAATTCGGACGACATACATTTTGTGTCTCTGAAAAAGAAGCAACAACTTAGGATCAAAGGGAAAATAGGATCATTCATTTGCAATAGCCGAGGCGCCGTGGAGGAAGCAAATAGACTGCTAAAATAAATGAAGTTTTTTCTTATATTCGCATGGCACTATGATCCATGCGGGATAATTTCCGAGATGAGGGTCAAAAATAAGAATATCCCGTATGTTCACACATCCAGGCCTGAGGTAGAGAAGATCGCCAACCAGACAGAATGGGAGAAAAACACTTTGGTTGAGACAGAACAACAGGACCCACTGGTCACTATTTCACAGACGACTACACCACAGGTTCCCAAGGAGAAAAGGCCCAGGAAGGACACTTTACCTTCCATCACTGAAGTGTCGTCTGAAGAGTTCCAATTGCACACAAAGAGGCCAAAGACCAGTTAGGCACCTAACACGGCTGGTGAAAAGGGAATTCAATCCACTACAACTGTGGAGGTTGATCGGTCGCTCATTAGTACAAGCAAAAAACAAATCGTGACTACAGTGTTGCCCAAGAAGCCTATAGACACTGCACCAGTCAACCAGTCAAGCAAAACATGACCAAAATTGAGTATTTTTGAGAAATATGATTTGATTAAAAAGAGAAATCAGAAGCTAACTAGCAACACGTTTGCTCAATTTTGGAAGAAAACATCAACTGCACAACACAGATTGTTGTCTTCATTCGACACTGAGAAGGGTAGAATTCATATGGCGTTTCTACAAGCACATGTGCCTGACCCGAAAGTAATCACCGATTACAAAAGGGAAACTTTCGAATTTCAGACTAAAGATGTGCATCCAGCTGATCAAATGGATCTGCACAGACAAACTGGGGAAATGGTTTTCTCCACATTGGAAAATGCTTCTACTACTGCCTCCAGGTTACAGGTATCTCTGAACAATGTCCAGACACAGCTGAAGTTAGAAAAAATATCATCCTTTACCAAGGATAACAGGATAAAGATGTTGGAAGAACTAGTCCTCAAGATCGGTTACGACCCCTCGAATGTGAAAGCAGTCGAGGAGATGCTCAAAAAGAAAAATGTTGATATAGAATCTCTAAGGAAACAGTTAAAATTGACACCAACAAAAGACTCACAGGTGAAGGAAATAGTGGAGACTGAAGGAGAAAAGGATGAGATGCTCAAACTGATCATGGAGCAGAATGCACAGTTGAAGGAAATGGAAGCGGAATTGGAAAAACTAGTGAAAGAAAAGGAGCAGTCAAAGCCCATGGAAGTCATTCCACTGAGTGCAGTTTCACTCACAAGAGTGAGCACAACGTCTGTAGAAGAAAACCCCTCGGCAACTCCACTGATAGCTATGGTGAGGACAATCGAGCTGTCTAAATCCATGGAACACATGAATTTGCAAGAGATAGAGATTAGCAGGCTTAAAAAGGATATTGAGAACCTTCAGGAACTCAAATCTTCCTTCTAAACCAGCTACACCAAGGAGAAACAAACTTCAAACAAGCTTAAACATCAATTGCAATAGCTTCAAAAGAAAACAGTGGCGGGCAAAATACTTGTTGAAGTCAAAGAAAGTGTGTGGATGGATATCACCAAGTCCATGAATGAAATATGGTCGATGATACAAATCATGTTCAAGAAAAATGAGCTGGTACAAAGAAGTCAGCAGGCTATCGAGAAGATAAGAGTAGAACTGGGAGAGATGCCCACAGAGGCTGTTGAGATCATCAAATTTCTGAATTCCAAAACCAGAGAGGAGCTAGAGGATCTGAAGATTGAAGATAGGATAGAGACCATCCTTGAGGTCAAAAGGGTCCTGACCAAGAGAGGACTGATGCTGCAGCTGGAGGAAAAGGTCCAGACCATGGATTTAGGAGTACAAAGATTTTTCAGCAAGATCGAAGCTCTGCAGAAGAAAGGCCTTCCTGGTTTGAGAGTTATAAACGACAAATTGATGACACTCCCCGATTATAAAAAGAGACTAGCCACTGTGGCTAGGGATAGCTCAAAATTCTCAAGAATACAAGGCAGTATCACTAGTAAGTCATTCTTGGATGCTTTACAGTTGGACATCAGCATACAACATGAGATCCGGTACATCTTCATCACCAAGCCAACTTTTTCCAAGTACACGGAGATGGATGAAGTATATCGTAGATTTCTCAAAGTCAGCATTCCCAGTCACCTTCGATGGGAAGAGATTTGCAATGTGATCGAGTAGTCAATGAGCTTTCCAAGCCCAGTTAACTATCCAGTCAGACGAGGTCGTGCAGAGGCCTCACCAACGGTTCACCCAGAAAACAACATGAAGTTTCGACACATCATCAAACATTTTCCTAGATTTGTGTATCTTGTTAAGTTAGTTAGCTAAATTTAGATATGCCACGTCCTGATCTTTAATGAAAGGATCGTTTGTAATTTCAATAATAAATACTTCAAGCTTTGAGGTATTGAGGGTTGATCTTCATGCCCTGCAAGCTACAAGACTGTAATTTTTGTCAAGAGATCTTCCAGTAATACAAAGAGACGTTTTCACAGGATTCTCGCGTGTTATTCATTGATGATGTTTTCTTTTCTATGTTGAATGTTCTTCTTGCTCAGTTGTCATATTGTGTTCTAATCTAATCTTTGAAAGTAACGCATGTTGCATGATTTATCTTTGTATACCCTGTTTCTGACTTTGAAAGATTTTAATGTTTATCTTCTGATATTACAGTGGAGAAATTCTTAAATGCTTCTTTACTTTAATTAACAATCTCATATTTTCTACTATTCATCATTTTACTGCTAAAGAATCCAACAAATGCATTATCTTGCCCCGTGAAAAGAATCTTTTGTTTCTGGTTTAGGTTTCTATCTTTATAATACAGACCCCATAGCCCAATGGATGTGTAAATCTCTTTCATCCAACTTAACAAAAACAACAAACCAATGAAAATATTTAACTAGCCTAATATCTTAAATTTGAAACATAGCTAAATCATATAGAGAGATCCCTCTCTGAAGCTGGTAGGGCTAGATTCCAGTTTCGAAGTGGTTGGATAAAGTTACCTCTCGTAGATTTCTTATTTTCTGACAACCTATGGGAATTTTCAGAGCGTTAACATAGTGGCAACCATATTGGGGACATAACGAATTTTTCGACCCCACATTTTCTTTTCCCTAGAAAAAAGTTTTGTTTCTGAAAAATTGCAAGTCCGAGAAAGTAATAATGTTTAGAGGTTGTTAAAAGCTCGTACATATTGATTTCGGACTCATAAAACTAAATATATATATATAAATCAAAAAGAAATCTGGCTCCCAAAAGAGCTTATACTTGATCCCACCTAGACCTAGAACCTGCAATAGTAACTGATAATCCATAACAGTTACTCAAGAAAAATACCATTGTAGAAGGTTTAGGAAGTCATAGTCCCCTTCAGAGGTCCCCTTCTCTTCCATAGGAACTTGTTACCCTTCAAGAGCTTGACTTTGATACCATTTTCGAACAAAGCCTGTTTAGAACGAAATCTGATAGCTTTGTGACCGAAATCGTTTTAGATCCAAAAACCATGCAACCTCGGACCCCTGAAGTACTATCTCCCACTGCAAAACCTCAAACCACTCACTCTGTGCCAGCTAGCCCCTCCTCATCCTCATCTTCTGTCACCGCCCCACTTATCATTCAGGTTGTTGTCCCGCTTCCTCCACCTATCATGGCAGCCAAATATGCTCCCTTGGTGTTGGCCGCACCTCTACACGCTATGCCCCAGGATTATCAAACAAGACTTCCTTAGTTCGATGGTACAGGGCCCTTGAACACACAACAACATGTTGATAAAATGAATGACTATTTTGATCTACAAGAAGTAGATGAAGATGATGTTCAAATGAGATTGTTTGTGTAGAGTTTGACAGGTGACATTAAGAAATGGTATAAAGGTTTACGTGTTGCCTCAGTGCTCGACCTTACAGCATTTCAAAGAAGTTTTCTAGATAGATGGGAGGTAAAGAAAAATCCCCTCCAGATCTTGTCAGAATACAAAAACATCAGAAGGAATCAAGGTGAGACAGTACAATATTATTGCACCCACTTCAACAATTTTTATAATGCAATCCCAACCGATATTAAGCCTCCACAAGGTTTAGCATTGATAAAATTTCCTGATGGTTTTGACGTTGATATGTCATATCAACTAAGGGAAATAAATTCCACCACCCTAGAAGACATGCAGAAAAGCACAATAAGCATGGAGGCTAACCTGTTGGCTAAAAGGGCATGATAGAGGACGGAGAGGAGAGTTACAATTAAAGAGGAACCTTCCACATCTTCTTCAGATTCCAAATTGGATTCCTTATCTAGAGAAATGGAAAGGATGATGGAGAGACTTACTGTATCCGAAAGAAACCCTTCTAGAGAAAACCAACCAGGTCCTCAAATTCAGAATCCTAACTTTAGAAGAAACCCTCCTCAAATCCGGCAGAGAGATCCTAGGGATCAAAGAGAACAGAGGGGTCATGATCAACAGATCAGACTACCCCTACAGGAAAATTATGCCGATGAAGGAGAAGAAGTAATTGAAGAACTGGAGGATACTCACATAAACCTCATGGGCATTCACGATAACGAAGCTATTTTCCTCACTCAGGAAGAGAAAGAACTTTTTCTTCTCTCTCAAACAAAGGTAAGTGAAGAAGCTGAAGACACCGAACAACAAGCATTTGAAAATTCTATTATGGAGGTACACCGACAGTACAATCTGTGAAGTAAAAAGACAGATGAAAGTTCCCCAAAAAAGATAACCGAAACGAAGAAGATAGTCGAAACCAAGAGAGTCCCTGAGCCTTCTACCGAGAAAATCCCTGAGAAAGGTAATGCGGAAGTTCCAACAAAAAGAAACCTTACTATTCTAAAAAGATCATCGCATACTGAGGTTTCATCAACCAATTCACCAAATACTTCTTCCCAGAAGACTATGGTGGACAAATTAGAATTGCAGAGCCAAAGCAGAGCACCTACTCTTTTCAGCCTCGAAGGAGAATTAGCCAAAGTGAAAATTCCCATTCCCCTTTCTAAGTTGATGAGTAAGGATGCTTACCGATCATAGGTGATCAAAGCACTGAGAATTGAACCCGATATAGGCACAGAGGCCTTAACTTTTGGATTGAAGAATCATTCAGATACTGTAAATCTTACCGATGATCAACCTGAACTCTTTTTCAGCCCTGAAGTTGATGATCAGACCGACAATGGTGCTGTCGCTCCTTTTTACATCAACCTTAATATACATGACTTGATTCTGCATAATGCTATGTTATATTCGGGTGCTTCCCATAACCTGATGCCTAAAGCAGTGATGGAAAAGATGGGACTCGAGGTCACCAGACCTTACAAGGACTTACACTCTTTTGACTCCAACAAAGTCAAATGTATCGGTTTAATGAAAGACTTATGTATCACTCTAGTTCAAATTCCAGCAAAAAACATGGTTATGGATGTTGTGGTCACAGACATTCCCCTGAAATATGGTATGTTGTTGTCCAGGTCTTGGGAGGCCAAGTTGAAAGGTACTTTGTAGTTGGATATGTCGTATGCCACCATCCCAGTATTCGGGCAACAGAGAAGACTATACAGAGAGACGTTGATGAAATATATGGTCAGCAACCAAGAAAAGCCACATAACTATCCCCTATACTCTGCACATTATGACCTATATTCCTTTATCCTATATAATGACGGCGATACAGGAGAACAAATCACTCAGCTGGAATAAGATACGTCTGGTCTGAATGAAGGCCAAGAAATCACCGAGGCAGACAGAAAGAAAAATGTGATAACTGAAGAATTGCCAGCAGATTTCTGGAGCATGGATTTTGATGGAGCCGTAAGCAAAGAAGGAGCTGGAGCAGGAGTTTGGTTGCACAATCACAAATCTAGGTATTCGGAAAACCATTCTTACAAACTGAATTTTCAATGCACTAACAACATAGATGAGTACAAAGCTTTGATGCTTGGTCTAAAACTACTGAAGAAAGTTGGTGCCAAACAAATCATGGTAAGAGGAGATTCTGAATTAATTATCAAACAAATTAAAGGTGAGTATGCAACAAAACATCCCCGCCTTAAAGCTTATAGGAATGTTGTTCTGGATTCCCTTAAATGTTTTACTGAAGTTGATTTGTAGGTGATGCCCAGGGGACATAATATTTTAGCAAATGGTTTAGCTACGTCAACAACTACATGCAAGATACCTTTTCGTTCCACTCACCCATACACGGTGGAGGTGAAGTGTAGACTGACTGTCCCGGACAACATCAGATACTGGAAGGTATTTGGGAACGATGATCAAATTGAAGTTTTTTTGCAATGTAAAAATGATTTCGAATGTACAAACATAGACTTAGAAAATGAGGATGAAAATGTAAATAAATCTGATTTTGGAAATGATAGTGTAAATAAGATAGATTCAGGAGAGTTAGGTGAAGATGAGATAGAATCTGATGTTTTGCATTTAAAGAGTAATGTTTTACCTAGAGGTTTAGTTCCTTTAGAAGACCTATTTGATTTTAACGATGTAGCTAAAAAACCAAAAATTGAAGCCAGTGGTCAAGAAGTTGAAGATTGTAATATAGGGACAGAAGAGAAACCCAGGATGGCAAAACTTTCCAAATCATTACCCCCTGAGAAGAAACTCAAATACATTGAAATTTTCAAGGAATATTCATACGTATTTGCCTGGGGTTATGAGGACTTGAAATCTTATGACACGAGCATCATACAACATAGAATCCCAATAAAATAAGATCAAAAACATTTCAGGCAGAAACTTAGGAGAATCGATCCCAAGTTACTTCCCCTGATAGAAAAATAAATCAAGATGTATGATGCTAAAATCATAGTTCCGTTACGATTTTCCAAATGGGTTTCAAATCTGGTCCCAACCGGAAAGAAATCCGGGGAAATCAGGCTTTGCATTGATTTCTGAAATCTGAACAAGGTCTCTCTAAAGGACAACTACCCATTGCCAAAAATGGACCACATATTACAAAAGGTAGTTGGATCCAGTCAAATCTCCTTACTGGATGGGTTCTCAGGCTATAACCAGGTCCTCGTTCACCCAGATGACCAAGAGAAAACAACTTTCACAACACCATGGGGTACTTTCATGTATGTGAAAATGCCTTTCGGGTTGATGAACGTCGGAGCCACTTTCCAGAGAGAGATGGACATCGCTTTTGTGGAAGAACTCGGCAAATTTATTGTCATTTATTTGGACGACGTAATTGTGTTTTCCCAATCCGATGATGAACACTTACGACATCTCAAACGAGTGTTTGAGAAGTGTAGGAAATTTGGGATTTATTTGAATCCTAAGAAGAGCATTTTCGTATTAGAGGAAGGTAAACTGCTAGGGCACATAATCTCTAAGGATATAATTAAGATAGACCCCAGCAGAATTGAGGCCATTCAGAAATTAGAACACCCAAGAAATATCAAAGAGTTACAATCTTTCATTGGAAAAATAAACTTTCTGAGAAGATTCATACCCAACCTGGTCGAGCTTCTCAGGAACATCACAAACATGTTAAAAAAGGACACAAAAATAAAATGGGACACTGAGTCCAAGCAGTCTTTTGAACAAGACAAATGTGCACTCACACAGGCTCCAGTCTTGATCAATCCTGACTTCACCAAAGATTTTTATCTTTTTTCTTTTGCTTCTAAACATACCATTGCAAGAGTATTACTACAGAAAAACAGTGAAGGGTATGAACAACCCATAGCCTTTTTTAGTAAAGCTTTAAGAGATGTTGCTTTGAATTATAAAATAATGGAGAAACAAGATTTTTCCCTGGTAAAATCCATAAAAGATTTTACAGTATATATTCTCCATTCCCATACCATCGTGTATGTTCCGAACACAGTAGTAAAAGACATTTTAAATCAGGACAATCGAGACGGTCGAAGAGGAAAATGGATTTCTATCATTCTAGAGTATGACATAGAGATTAAGCCTACTAAACTGATTAAGGGTCAAGGTCTAGCAAAGTTAATGGTTGAATCCAATTTCCATGCTCTTGACATTAATTTCTTAGCTGCAGTAGAGGAGCAGGGTGAGCAGGTGAATCTGAGTGTGAAAGAGGCATTTATGAACTCCCCATGGTACTGCAGACCTGATATTTGTTTTTCATAACTTATAGGCTCCCCCTGGTCTGACCATAACTAAAGCTAGGTTTTTGAAATTGAAAGCATTGAAATTCTGCATTCTAGAAGGCAATCTATATTGGAAGGATCCTGGAGGTATTTTGTTAAATTGTCTGTTGAAGGATGAAGTTGACAAAGTATTGCAGGATTTTCATGCAAGAGACCGTGGTGGTCATCTGAGCTAGAAGACCACAGCTAATAAAATTCTCAGATCTGGGTTCTACTAGCCTACAAGGTTTGCAGATGTGCATCAGAAAGTGACTTTGTGTCATAAATGCCAGGTGTTCGAGGGAAAAAATAAGCTTCTTCCTTTGCCCCTTAAACCAATCTCTGTTGAAGCTCCTTTCCGGCAATGGGGATTAAACTTCATCGGAGAAATACATCCTCCCTCTTCTGGCTAGCACAGGTGGATTCTTACTGCTATGGATTATTTCACAAAATGGATCGAAGTTGTACCAAGTAGGCAAGCTACTGACTCTGACATTATTAAATTTCTTGAAAATAATATCTTGTCTCGTTTTGGATGTCCTAGAAAGATTATAACTGACAATACAACTTCTTTTCGATCTAAGAAGCTCATAGATTTTTGCAACCAGTATCATATTGGTTTGGGACATTCCACGACTTATTATCCTCAAGGAAATGGGCTGGCAGAGTCATCAAATAAAACCCTAGTGAATATTATCAAGAAAATGTTGCAAGAAAACAAAAAGTCATGGCATAACACGATGGTTTTCGCACTATGGGCCGATAGACTGACCACCAGGAGGTCAATTGGTATGTCACCATATCAGCTGGTCTATGGCACTGAAGCAGTTTTTCTCACTTCCTTAGGAGTTCCAGTCATGAAATTGCTGCAAGAGATACAAGTCAAGCCGAACGATTCCCAAAGAAGGATAAACCATATGATCCACTTGAAACAGTCCAGAGAGGAAGTATACAACAAAACTCAGGTTGTCCAAGAAAGTATTAAGAATATCTTTGACAAAAGAACTAAAGAAGACGACTTTGAGTTAGGTGACTTGGTTCTGAGATGGGATGCTCGAAATGAAGATGAGGGGAAACATGGAAAATTTGATAGTCTATGGAAGGGACCTTACATGATTCAAGCATTTAGAGGAAATAATGCTTTCTTTCTCAACAATAGCGATGGGACAAATCTTCCAGGAGGACCTGTAAATGGCAGAATGTTGAAGCACTATTCACCTCCTCAGTAGGGACCTGAAGTCACACTTTTCCATTGTACAAACCACTTTCATTTTGCTTGCAAGTTTCTGAGTGAACAACTTTGATAAGATGGTTGAAGCCCGCAGAGAAGGCCCTAAGCCACTGAACATTGTCTTCCAATTTTCAAAATAAAACCAATCAAGTAACAGAGGCAACTATTGAGAAAATTTCTCAGAACATCAGGAATCAATATTCTTGGCACTTCACAAGGAGAGTACCATCCCCAGGTGGAGGCGCTGTTATAACCCTATAATTTATAGGATCAACTGGTGACTGAAATGTTACCTTCTTAGTGTTTTTGTTTGTCAAATGATTTTTCATTCTGCAAATAATTTGAGAAAAAAGAAAAGAAAAAGAAAAAGAAAAAGAAAAGAAAAAAGAAAAATAAAAAAAGAAAGAAAGAAAATGAATAAAAGAGGGCATAAAAGAAATTCAATAGAGCCCCATGCAATAACAATGACTTGGTCCATACCTTTCAAGCATGGCCAAGTTCTTTTAAATTGATGTTGATAGGAGTAGTGAATAAGCTTGGCTAAATTGTTCAATCTTAGCCAAGTAATTTAGGTTAGTTAGTGAATAAATATGACTAGACTGCCTAATCTTGGTCAGATAGCCCCAGGATAGAGTAATTTCTTAGTCCAATAGTTTAATCTAGGCTAATTGTCACAGGTAATTAGGTTAGAGCATAGGGTAGTTTGCTTTATTTCAATAAAACAAGTATGATGATTGATGTTGAACCATACCTTTGATGTGTGAAGTTTTGATGTCTAACCCCTTGGTGATTAAAACATGGAAAAGCTTGGGAAAACCCACGATTGCACTTATCCTAAGTTTTCAGAACACATACGTCGTTGCACTCACAACTAAGCACAAGGCAGGTATGAACGACTCAGAGGTTCGCGCCCAGATCTACGGTTGAAAAATCTTTCCAGACCCCCACGACCATTCTACCTTTAACGGTGGGGGGAGGGTCCGGAATTAGAGATAACATATGCGCACATCTGGACGACTCAGGTTTCAGTGCCTAGATCTACGACTTAGATTGGATTATGGACTCCCTTGTCTTTTCTGCCTTTAATGGTTGGGGGGGGTCCAGAATGTTATTTAAATAACGTGCACAGATCTACGGATGAGAAGAAAGCACGCAAATCAACAACTCATAGTGTTTTTCGGACCCCCCTGATCGATCTGTCTTTAATGGGGCGGGTCTGGAATGGAATATTCTATGGTGGGCCCTTTTCCTCTACGTGGCATAAATTCATTGGTTCAGACTTCCACTGCCTATCATTTCTGACATGCCCCATCACCCCATGATGTCATCATCCATGTTTTCCTAGAGGTCACGTCTCATTACTCTGTCAGTCCCTTTCCCCTTGTCTTCCCTTTACAAGTCCTCTCACCAAGGTCACTCCCCAATCAGCTCCCGCCACGTCGCTTGGTCGTATTTGTCATTCATTACTACCTGCCATCTCATGCTCCAAACGATCTGTTGTCAATTTATTACTCGCTAGATTATCTGTTAGCCTACTGACCTGTCCCCCGCGCCCAACGGATATCCAGTCACTCAAAACCACCGTCTCCCTTCTTTATTCCATTGCTTAATGTGTCATCTCACCAGAAAATACCTTTCCCATCACACCGGAGCATTTTTCCCTATTTTCTCTCTGTTTCAGTCAAACATCCAAAGCCACCATCATCCCCACTAATGACTGTTTGATTTGCAGGTATTTTTACAGCGATGGCGCCAAAATCAAAGAGGACAGAAGCTGAGGAAAATCCTTTCCTCCCGCCGCCTGTCGACCTCGACAGGATCCCCCTGGCGGACAAAAACCATTTAATCACAGACACCAGATGCAAATTCGGCTTGCAGTCATGGCTCAAAGAGGTTTTCCTTGACCAGAGAGATGAAATTGGGCTCTGGGAGTCAAATCGTCCCCTGTATCTTTTCCCCCAGATTCACCACTTTCCCGAATTCGCCCTCAAATGCCAGTGCCATTATATCCCTAAACAAAGAGCCATTATGTCTTCATCCAGAGAAATTATTTTCCTCATCACACTAGAAACCATTGATCAAATGATGCAGATACCCAGAGCCAAATCCTCCTCACCTTTCAACCTCGAAATCATCATGGAGATCGACCAAAAGTTGTCTTTTCCCCAAAGAGCTCAGATTTTTAAGCTTTTTCTCCCACAATCCACTCAACTCCCCACTACAAACCCCCCTTATCCTTCCTCACTGTTCTCAGTAAAGGGAAACCAGGTCATCACGTCACTATGTGCCTTGCTTGGATATTTTTCGGATCAATGGGTGGATGAACCCATCTTGGGATTTCTGTCCATTTTTTCCACCGATGAGAGACCCACTACTCAGTTTGACTACAATACATTCCTGGTGGACAACATTCATGAACAATTCATTAACTTTTCCACAGAAGGCATGTTCCGGTATTCTTCAATACTGGATTACTTGTTCGCTTTCTTTCAAGCGGACAAATTTTCTTTTTCAATGCAAAAGATGGATAAAGATGGGAGACCACAGGCAGTGACAGTGTGGACTTTGCTGCTCAGACATAACTCTACAGAATTTAGTTTCAAGTAGTTCATCGAGCATTTATACCACCCAGTGGTGAGTATGCTCAGCGGCAGAACCAAACCTAGAATAAACGAGGAAATTCAAAGGATCCTACACCTCTCGAATCTTGCAAAAATAGGAGACTGGTACCTGTACCAGGACCACACAGAGATCAGAGTGTATGGGCATGAATTGGCCCCATACAAGTTACCCAAATATCTGCCTATGAGGATTTTTTCCCTGGAGTACATAAGGAAGATGATCAATTCGGACGACATACATTTTGTGTCTCTGAAAAAGAAGAAACAACTTAGGATCAAAGGGAAAATAGGATCATTCATTTGCAATAGCCGAGGCACTGGGGAGGAAGCAGACAAACTGCTAAAAGAAATGAAGTTTTTTTTTAGTTTCACATGGCACTATGATCCATGCGGGATAATTTTCGAGATGAGGGTCAAAAATAAGAATATCCTGTATGTTCACACATCCAGGCATGAGGTAGAGAAGTTCGCCAACTAGATAGAATGGGAGCCAAACACTCTGGTTGAGACAGAACAACAGGACCCGTCGGTCACTATTTCATAGATGACTACACCACAGGTTCCCAAGGAGAAAAGGCCCAAGAAGGACACTTCACCTTCCATCATTGAAGTATCATCTGAAGAGTTCTGATTGCACACAAAGAGGCCAAAGACCAGTCATGCACCTGACACGGCTGGTGAAAAGGGAATTCAATCCACTACAACTCTGGAGGTTGATAGGTCGCTCATTAGTACAAGAAAGAAACAAATCGTGACTACAGTTTTGCCCAAGAAGCCTATAGACACTGCACTAGTCAACCAGCCGAGCAAAACAGGACCAAAATTGAGTATTTTTGAGAAAAATGATCTGATTAAAAGGAGAAATCAGACGCTGACCAACAACAGGTATGCTCAATTCTGGAAGCAAACATCAAATGCATAGCACAGATTGTTGTTTTCATTCGACACTGAGAAGGGTAGAATGCATATGGCATTTCTGCAAGCACAGGTGCCAGAACCGAAAGTAATCACCGATTACAAAAGGGCAACTTTTGAATTTCAGACTAAAGATGTGCATCCAACTGATCAAATGGATCTGCACAGGCAAACTGGAGAAATGGTTTTCTCCACATTGGAAAATGCTTCTACTACTACCTCCAGGTTACAGGTATCTCTGAACAACGTCCAAACGCAGCTGAAGTTAGAAAAAATATCATCTTTTGCCAAGGATAACAGGATAAAGACGTTGGAAGAAATAGTCCTCAAGATCGGTTACGACCCCTCGAATGTGAAAGCAGTCGAGGAGATGCTCAAAAAGAAAAATGTTGATATAGCATCTCTGAGGAAATAGTTAAAACTACCATCAACAGAAGACTCATAGGCGAAGGAAATAGCGGAGACTGAAGGAGAAAAGGATGAGATGCTCAAACTGATCATGGAGCAAAATGCACAGTTGAAGGAAATGGAAGTGGAATTGGAAAAACTAGTGAAAGAAAAGGAGCAGTCAAAGCCCATGGAGGTCATTCCACTGAGCGCAGTTCCACTCATAGGAGTGAGCATAGCATCTGTAGCAGAAATCCCCACAGCAACTCCACTGACATCTATGGAGAGGACAATCGAGCTGGCTAAATCCATGGAACACATGAATTTGCAAGAGACCGAGATTAGCAGGCTTAAAAAGGAGATTGAGAACCTTCAGGAACTCAAATCTTCCTTCCAAACCAGCTACACCAAGGAGAAACAAACTTCAAACAATCTTAAACAGGAACTGCAACAGCTTCAAAAGAAAACAGTGGCGGGAAAAACACTTGCTGAAGTCAAAGAAAGTGTCTCGATGGATATCACCAAGTCCATGAATGAAATATGGTCGATGATACAAATCATGTTCGAGCAAAATGAGCTGGTACAAAGAAGTCAGCAGGCTATCAAGAAGATAAGAGAAGAACTGGGAGAGATGCTCACAGAGGTTGCTGAGATCATGAAATTTCTAAATTTCAAAACCAAAGAAGAGCTAGAGGATCTGAAGATTGAATATAGGACTGAGACCATCCTTGAGGTCAAAAGGTTCCTAACCAAGAGAGGATTGATGCTGCAACCGAAGGAAAAGGTCCAGACCATGGATGCAGGAGTACAAAGATTTTTCAACAAGATTGAATCTCTGCAGAAGAAAGGCCTTCCTGGTTTGAGAGTTATAAACGACAAATTGATGACACTGCCCGATTATAAAAAGAGACTAGCCACTATGGCTAGGGATAACTCAAAATTCTCAGGAATACAAGGAAATATCACTGGTAAGGCATTCTTGGATGCTTTACAGTTGGACATCAACATACAACATGAGATCCAGTACATCTTCATCAGCAAGCCAACTTTTGCCAAGTACACGGAGATGGATGAAGTATATCGTAGATTGCTCAAAGTCAGCATTCCCAGTCACCTTCAATGGGAAGAGCTTTGCAATCTGATCGAGTAGTCGATGATTTTTCCAAGCCCAGTTAACTATCCAGTCATATGAGGTCGTGCGGAGGCCTCACCAACGGTTCACCCAGAAAACAGCATGAAGTTTCGACACATCATCAAACAATTTCCTAGATTTTTGTATCTTGTTAAGTTAGTTAGCTAAATTTAGATTTGCCACGTCCTGATATTTAATGACAGGATCGTTTGTAATTTCAATAATAAATACTTCAAACTGTGAGGTATTGAGGGTTGATCTTCATGCCCTGCAAGCTACAAGACTATAATTTTTGTCAAGAGATCTTCCAGTAATACAAAGAGACGGTTTCACGGGATTCTCGCGTGTTATTCATTGGTGATGTTTTTTTTTCTATGTTGAATTTTCTTCTTTCTCAGTTGTCATATTGTGTTCTAATCTAATATTTGAAAGTAACGCATGTTGCAGGATTTATCTTTGTATACCCTGTTTCTGACTTTGAAATATTTTAATGTTTATCTTCTGATATTACAGTGAAGAAATTCTTAAATGCTTCTTTACTTTAATTGGCATTCTCATCTTTTCTGCTATTCATCATTTTACTGCTAAAGAATCCAATGAATGCATTATCTTTCCCTGTGAAAAGAATCTTTTGTTTCTGTTTTAGGTTTCTATCTTTATAATATAGGCCCCATAGCCCAATGGATGTGTAAAGCTCTTTCAGCCAACTTAACAAAAACAACAAACCAATCAAAATATTTAACTAGCCTAATATCTTAAATTTGAAACATAGCTAAATCATAGAGAGAGATCCCTCTCTAAAGATGGTAGGGCTAGATTCTAGTTTTGAAGTGGTTGGATAAAGTTGCCTCTCGTAGATTTCTTCTTTTCTGACAACCTCTGGGAATTTACAGAGCGTTAACATCAATCACATTCTTATTCTTTGGTCTTGGAACCAATTCTCAAGTGTCATTCTTCTCTATTTGATCCAATTCTTCATCCATGGCCTTATTCCATAATTTATCCTTGCTAGCTTCTTCAAAACTATTTGGTTCAAACATAGATAAGAGTGCTAGGTGCATTTGTTTTGGTGAATGGATTCTTTTTCTAGTCTTGACTCCTGCATCCTTGTTTTCGATCATCTGATCTGAAGGATGATTCTTATGTACATGTCTTATAGGTGTGTTTGGAGGCACTTATTGAGCTTTCTCTTCTACTTCTGTCTGATCTTCTTCATAGTCTTCTTCTACTTCTTCTTCATCTTTTGCTTCTTCTTCATAAAGTTGTTCCACTGATTCATTTTCTTCTTCCTTTGATTATTGTCTACCTGTTTCATAAATTGTTACATTGATGCTTTCCACAATTTTGTTCAACCTCATATTGTAACACTTGTATGCTTTCCTTGTACTTGAGTAAACAACAAGTACTCATTTGTCCACCCGAGAGTCAAACTTTCCCATTCTACCATCTTCTCTTTTGATGTATAATTTGCTTCCAAATACTATGAAGTGCTTCACATTTTCTAGTCTTCCTTTCCATAGCTCATAGGGATTTTTGTCATTGTTGTTTCTGAGCATTACTCTGTTTTGAATGTGAACTGTTGTATGCACTACATGTGTCAAACAATATCTGTCAACTTGGAATCCATTAGCATTGTTCGAGCCATTTCATGTGTAATTATCATCCATTATGATAATGTTCCTTTGTCTCTAAACCACTCTCTAAACTAATCTATGAATCCATTCTATTGTCCACTGTCATATATCTGTCCAAACCTGCTAAGTGTTCTTACGAATCCATCTCTGTCCATACTATCCAAGACTCTACTGCACAACTGTCCATAATGTTGACCCATTTATCACTATACTATCATGAAGTCTTCACTACTACAACTGATTAATGTGTCAAAATGTACTTATGCTAACCGACTACTCTGGATCTGTATACTCAAAATCTGCAAGATGCTCGAAGGATGGTTCTTTGGTCTGTCATAGCTATAGCATAGACTCCCCCTGTCTAATATTCATATTACCTGGGAGTCTCTAAGATGGATGGATCAGAACAATTTCTGCTCTGATGTGTATTCATCATCATCTTCATTGGTAGATTCATCATCTCTTTGAGCTTTGACTTCTTTCTTTCTGTCTGTGGATTCATCTTTCACTGCAATGCCTGAAAGTACAATCTCTTGAACTTGTTCCTTATTTACCTGTCCTTTTCTTTCATTTATTTTCCAAACCTTTCTGTATCTGACATCTTTCTTTTTCTCTGTAGAATTTTCATCCCGTTTTATTGCCAATCTTGTGATTTCTGGGACCTGGTATTTGTTCACCTGTTCTTCATGTTTTCTTATCCATACTTTCTTATATCTTATTATAGTGTTCTCTTTCATGGAAGTATCGATCATGCTTCTACAATCACTAGTTATGTGTCCATAGTTATGACATTTGTAACATTCAATGTCACGTGGGGCCACATAGGAATTTCTTGCTTGAACATTGATTTTATAATCCCTGCAATCTACAACCTTATGTCCAAAATTAGTACAATAAAAACAATGACCATAAAAGAAATTTTCATACCTGGGAGTGAATGATCTTCTTTGTGGTGTAGTCCTTCTGAATTTCTACCTTGACTGATCATGATCATGATTGAAACTTCTTTGTGGCTTGAACATGGATTCTCTTCTTGAAGATGTATCTTCAATAGTTTTATTAGATTATGGTTGACCATGATTATTTCCTTTGAGTACTTCTGCATAACTCTTTCTATTTTATTCATTCTTCTTTTCTAGCAACCTAGAGTGTTTCTCTTCATTCTCTATTACTGATGTGGATGTTTCTGTCTCTTCAATGTTCTTGTTGAGCTTGATGATTTTACTTCTCAATGCGACAACTTCTTCTTCAACCTTCTAAACCTCTTCATCTTTCTTCATTATCTGATACTTCATGACTTCTTATGTTCTATTCGCTTCTTCAAGTTGGATTTTTAATGTGGTTATTTCTTCTTCAAGTCATTTCTCTTCTTGAATAAACTCTGCCTCAAGCTAGTTTAGATCGTTAGTTTTTTCCTTACGATGATCTGTCAATATATTCTCTCTCATTTCTGCTTCTTCCTTCTCTGTTGCTATGTTGGCTTCCAAATGCTGCTTTTAATATTCAATATTTTCTTCGATCTTTTTGGCTTCTTCTAGCTGAGTTCTTAAGTTCTCAATGACTTGTTGGGCTTCTTCAAAAATGTTAACACTTTCCTTTTTTTTCATCAATTCTTTCTTGAGTGAATTTTTTTCTTCTCTTTATTTTCTTAGTTCATCTAAAGAACTAATCAATTATGCTTCATAATTTTCTTCCTTTTCAATTAGTTTTTATATCTCATGGCATTGTATTTCAAGATGTCCATGTTTTTCACAATTAAAGCAAAACAACATACCTTTGTTGATTATGTACTATTCATCTTCTGAATCTGTTTGACATGGTGAACATATTTCTTCTTGATCTGTACCTGCATCCTCTTTGGAATTTTCTGAATCTACGATGGGTAAAGATTATATATCATGTAACTTATCTCAAATTTCTTTAGCTAATGAACATTTGCGAGCCTTTTCTCTTACCGAATTATGTAATCCTTCCTAGATGAAATCCATTGCTATTTTTTTATTCTTCTTCAATTCCTTCTTGGCTGTAGTCTTTTCCCTTTTTGAACTATCATATCCTGTAACAACTGATAACCAAATATAGTACCCATGTGCCTGTAAATATACTTTCGTCCTTCCACTCCACATCTCATACTTTAAACCATTTTGACCATTGAACAGTGGCACTCCATTCTCAGAATAATCCATGATCTTCTTCTAGTGGTTAAATGTTTTCCTAAAGGAACTGTCTCTGATACCAATTGTTGGATTACTGAGAAGGGGGGGGGGGTGAATCAATAATAGATAAATTTAATCCTTTTTAACCATAAAATTCAAGTGTTATATCAATGTAGCATTATCATCCAATAGTTGCAGAGTAAATAAGCAATGAACAAATGAGAAATCATACACATACACAGTACACCAATGTTTTTACATGGAAATCCAAAGCAAGAGAAAACCACATAATGCTTTTTCTTATATGTCTTTAAGAATTACATTCATTGGAAGCACCAACTTCCTTTTTTTTCCAACTGCAACTCGAAGGAGGCTCCAACCCCCTAGTCTCTCAGGTTACAACCTGAGGGAAGATCCAACTCCCCAATTCTTTAGCTACAACCAGAAGGAGGCTACAACCCCCTATGTTCTCCGGCTACAACCGGAAGGTGGCTACAACCACCTATCCTTGCCCCGCCCAAACGCCCTGAAATATAAGTAGAATGATGGAACCATTGTCACACTATCACTATGAGTTATATTGTTGTAAACTTGTACCAATCAACTTGCACCAAACAACCTATAACAACCTGTACCAATAATCTGTGCCAACATGTACCATACATCAACCTGTACCTCAACCTGTACCATAAACAAGTGCATCAACCATGAACCAAACCTATACAAATAACCTGTCACAATAAATTGTCCAAACAACCTATCACAACAACACGTCTCATCATTCTTATCAACCAAATCAGGTCTACTCACCAAGATCAATCACTAAGGAAACTCTCAACCATATGCACAATATCACCAAGATGTGCATCAACCAAGCATAACACAACAACTCATAATCATCACTAAGATCAATATATGCTTCTAATAATATACCAAAGTATGCTACATCATCCATAAACCATGTGTCAACAATACTACTAACAAGTGCCTCCAACCATGTACCAAGTATGTACCAATCATGCATCAACTACTCATCAACTATGACTCATCAAGATGTACCAACATCACCAACTATACACCTCATGTATGTGCCAACTCATCAACTACTTATCTAATCCATGTACCCAACATGTACCTCAACCAAAATCCCTCATCAATTTCATCATCCAAATATGATTTGTAAATCTGTAATAGATCTGGTGTATATGATCACATACCTCCAAACCTTCCTTAACTTTAACAATAAGAGACTAGCATTTTCATCAAACTTTACTTTAGTCTCACATGACTAATTTTGGATTAGTCAACAACCCTAATTTGAAATAATAATAACTATGTACCTGTAATGAATAAATATATGAAAATAGTACACAATGTTCTTCAGTTTCTTTTATCCAATTCCTCCAGGTTTCACTGCTTGGAACCTCTCAAAAAAGGAATTATAAAAAAAATGGCATACTGTGTTGAATTTTGGCTTATTCTAGAGAGAGAACGTGTAGAGCATTCCCCACACCAAATATTTATTGTATGGATCTAAAAATGCTACAAATAATACTAAAGACTATACTCTAACCAATAAATTTGGTCTTACTGAATTTGGATCTGTTATAAAGAGGTTATGACATTTTTACCTGAAACACCTGATTTAGACTAGTTTAAGGACTAGCCACAAACCTTATTTTCCATGGAGTGTAACTCCAAAAATACAACGACCTACAAGCTAAAAATTTTATCACAGTTGTTGGCGATGGAAGTCACTCCTAGATTGCAGCAGGAGCAGAGCCCGATGCCCATCAGTTAATGTCACGATTTGTGTATGAAAGGGGTGACCGAATGGAAGTAAACTCGGACGATATTGTTTCAACTCCGACACTAGGCCAGGAATGCATGGGTAAGTGAGGTCTTAGACATACTCTAGACAGTGAGTTGTAGTAAGGGTGAGTAGGGGGAAGACTTGTATCAGAGAGATGCAAAGGTTTGTTATCAACATCAGGTTTCTAGCAGACTGTAGGAGAATACATTTAAACGCAAGATCTTCTTACATTCAAACACAGAAAACCAGAGAATACAATAGTGCCACAATAAATCCTTTATCATAACATAACTGCAATAATTCATGTGAATCAGTGAGTCATGAACTCCCTCGGTATGAGATGAAAACTAGATGGAAAAAGGAAATTGTCTTTCATTAAACAAGAAATCTTACATACAGATGCATAACCAGAGAACTAGAGTGCCTGTTAAAAAATTACAATCGGGAGCTCCGCTCTACCATCGATCCTTACAAAAATGGCGACAATGCCTACATATACTCCAAAACAACAACAACAGAAAAAACAAGACGCTGCATTAAAAACATTGCGTCTGCATGTCTTCTGACAGTCTACCCATGTAGACTCAGGATGATCGTGCGCCTATGACAGACGCTACCATAACTTCGCATGGCCTTTGCAGGGGAGATAGCTGAAACATTAAAGGCCAAAATGGCGTGTGCAAACTTATCTGTCTAATCGAGGACTTCGACATGGCTTCTTTGGATAATCAGTACACAGAACTCCTTCGAAAAGACCTCTTGCCAGACCCTCCATATCTCATATTCAATGAATGAAAGGAGGTTTCAACCATCCATTTTTGCCTTCATTTACTCCAAGTGGAAACCGGGAGTGAAATCATATCCGCGGGCATCTGGAAATCACGATGATCCTTTTGGCAATTGGACTCAACACTTTTGGCCCCTTTTTCTTAGCTCTTTTGTTTCCCAAATGACCACGGACTGTGACCCTGCTTTTATTTCCATAGGGGCTTTCGACGTTCGCGAATAGGAAGGAGTTGATCCTTGCATATCATAGTTGCAATGGGCGAAACACCAAGACGGCTCAATTGGGCACCACGCATCCTCCAAATCTGATGGTCCTAAACTCTCCCGACGTTGTTGTGGGCCCCAGGTCCTGGACGCTCTCATTACTTCGCGCATCGGGGATATGAGGGAGTTGCTACTTGTGCTTCGAAACCGCGATGGGCGAAAAGGCGGGGAGCCTAATTGTGCACCAGGTGTCCGCTTCAGATGGACGGCTGAGACTACCCCTTTATACTGCGGGCCCAACTTTGGGCACCATCGGTGCTTCGGGGTTCGGGGTTTCGAAATGTACAATGACATAAAACCTTCACCCCTTGAACTCGCGACTATCGAAAAGCCGACGCGACTGGATATCGCACGACGCGTCCCTCGAATGGACGACTGTTATTCTTCCCTGCATACAATATGGGCGCGATCTATTTGCGCTAATCTCGGCGCAACTCTACTATCCACGATTTCTCGTTGACCGCCGATCTTCTCTTATGAAAGGATCTGGACCATCGTCAATATAATTTCACTCACTTACTGGCTGGAAGCTTGAAACGAGATTTTTCCACGCTGCGCTTGGGCGCTCCTCGTACAACTTGCAAACCCGAATACTCTTGTGCCTAGGACAAGAAATGTCACTAACATTAGGCTCCATGGGGGATAGAGTCGTCCCTGTGATTCTCTAAGAACTCATTCTGCAGCTTCAGTGCCTTGTTGTTGGTCTATGGAGTCATGCTCAAAACATCCCGCTGCTGAAAATACAGGCCGAAAAATAAAAGTAACAAAATAAAGCTACATGCTAAAAGGAGCTTATTTATATACAATCCTAATGCTAATAAAATATTTTACATGGGTTAGGTGAAAGAAAACTTCCACCATAGCCATTCAAGCAGCTTCCTGAATAGAAGCTCCTTCCTTCTGTCGATGATCACCAGCAGATAGTGTAACCGTGACAACAAAACAACTACACTCTTCAACTTCTCCTCACAGGGTGAAGTTGATATGGAATAGGGCGGCTCCAGGGCATAAAGGACATGTCACTCCATGTATTCGCCGAGGCGAATTTCGGAAAATTGGTGACAGGCAGCCTCCTTTGCTACAGAG
Source organism: Picea engelmannii (assembly GCA_009831015.1). Classification (NCBI taxonomy): domain Eukaryota; kingdom Viridiplantae; phylum Streptophyta; class Pinopsida; order Pinales; family Pinaceae; genus Picea; species Picea engelmannii. Next base: position 155,002 of record ML792987.1, on the reverse strand, counting down.
TTGTTCACATGTGGTTGAATATCTTTGATAAGAACAGGTGAGTGGACAACTGACGTAGGCTCACTGATCTTAGGTGGTAGCTACTCGCTGACTGGCTCTAGAATGAAATATGTGCTCAACTATTCCTCTGGTTCCTTTTCCTCTTCTTGGCTCTCCCCCAGGTTAGATTCGTATTCATCATAAATAGGGACCATGGGGTGGTTCTGCTTGCTGACTGGATCTTCAGTATCTTTATAGCGATCAAATGTAGGATAAGCTTGTTGCTCATCATCACTATAATATACATCAAAAAGGAGTTGTCCTTCATTGATATGGCCCTCCTCCAGAACAGTGATCCCGTAAAAAATTTATGTTTCAGGGACAGTGGGACCTGTTGCTTCTGGCTGCTCATACATAATCCTTTTCTCTTTAATCCCAATTAAAAATATATCGTGAGAAACCCCCTAGGGGAAAAGAGAATAATCCTCTTCCACAACTAACCCCTCTTTTAAAAAGAGAGGGTCTTCGTCATCATGAGCAGAGCTGCTAGGAACATATGCTTCAACCCGATATCCAGGTGAGTCATCTACCATGGACCACATTTGCTCTATAAACTCACAATTTCCACAAGAGGCATGTTGATCGTTATGAACATCTAAAAGAATAGAGGCATCTGATATGATGTCAGATGCTTCCATTCTAGGGCTAACACAATTAATAGCATTCAACACCTCCATATTTTCCTGGAAAATGCTTTCCTCCACAGTAAAAGCTTCATCATGGACCTGGTCTTCAGGGCCAGCAGAGGCTTCATGAAGCGAAGAAAACTCCTCACAACAGTTTTCAAACAAACAATCAACTGGATAGTAGTCTTTACAAAATGAATTGAAAGCTGTATGAAAACCTGTTAAAGAGCGGATGCTCGCAGTGGGAAGAGATCGACACCACTCAAGAGTAGCTCCCTTCAATGAACACCTGAAGAGCTTAATCCAGACATCCTCATGTGTGATATTGTGTCGGTGAATAGCCTCATGGAAGTCCAGTAAATGCTCAGTTGGTTCCTCCCAACTTGTTGCATGAAATTCAGGGAGGAAATCTTCTGATTGGTCTTTATCAGGAAGTGCATTAGGAAAACCAACTATCTGGGAAAAGTCATAGAAAGAAAACCTTTGAGCCATAATTTTCTCCATATCTAAACAGTGGGGTCACCAATCGATCCTCGAATCATGGAGTTGCCAGGTGAAAGATGCGTAGCTTCAAATATGCCTGGTCCTTGTTCACCATCAAAGGCCAGATCTTAACGTTGTCGTTACCCCATGAAGCTTCTTAGGCTGAGAAAGAAACTGTTGAAACCTTCTCGAGAAAGATCCTTAGGGTCAGCTTTCAGATGTGCTAACAGTAGTCACAGCTGAAACAGTGATGTGGAAACAATGGAGTCGCCACAGTGGAGTCGCCAAGTGCACAGTAGCAATCTTTAAGGGCTCTGATGTCTGATGCACCTTCATAATTAGAGGCTCAATGTCCTTCTGCCCAGGGAAAATCTTCAACTTCGTCCCCGGCAACGGCGCCAGAAATGTTGGCGATGAAAGTCACTCCTGGATTGCAGCAGGAGCAGAGCCCGACGCCCATTAGTTAATGTCACGATTTGTGTATGAAAGGGGTGACCGAATGGAAGTAAACTCAGACGATATTGTTTCAACTCCGACACTAGGCCAGGCATGCATGGGTAAGTGAGGTCTTAGACATACTCCAGACAGTGAGTTGTAGTAAGGGTGAGTAGGGGGAAGGCTTGTATCAGATATATGCAAAGGTCTGTTATCAACATCAGGTTTCTAGTAGACTGTAGGAGAATACATTTAAATGCAAGATCTTCTTACATTCAAACACAGAAAACCAGAGAATACAATAGTGCCACAATAAATCCTTTATGATAACACAACTGCAATAATTCATGTGAATCAGTCAATCATGAACTCCCTCGGTATGAGATGAAAACTAGATGGAAAAAGGAAACTGTCTTTCATTAAACAAGAAATCTTACATACAGATGCATAACCAGAGAACTAGAGTGCCTGTTAAAACATTACAATCGGGAGCTCCGCTCTACCATCGATCCTTACAAAAATGGCGAAAACGCCTACATATACTCCAAAACAACAACAACAACAAAAACAAGATGATGCATTAAAAACATTGCGTCTACATGTCTTCTGACAGTCTGCCCATGCAGACTCAGGATGATCGTGTGCCTATGACAGACGCTACCTTAACTTTGCATGGCCTTTGCAGGGGAGGTAGTCGAAACATTAAAGGCCAAAATGGCATGTGCAGACTTCTCTGTCTAATCGAGGACTTCGGCATGGATTCTTTGCATAATCAGTACACAGAACTCCTTTGAATAGATCGCTTGCCAGACCTTCCATATCTCATATTCAATGAATGAAAGGAGGTTTTAACCATCCATTTTTGCCTTCATCTACTCCAAGCGGAAACTGGGAGCGAAATCGTATCCACGGGCATCTAGAAATCACGATGATCCTTTCAGCAACTGGACTCAATGCTTTTGGCCCCTTTTGCTTAGCTGTTTTGTTTCCCAAATGACCATGGACCGTGACCCTGCTTTTATTTCCATAGGGGCTTTCGACATTCGTGAATAGGAAGGAGTTGATCCTTTCTTATCATAGTTGCGATGGGCGAAACGCCGAGATGGCTCAATTGGGCGCCACACGTCCTCCAAATATGATGGTCCTAAACTCTCCCGACGCTGCTGTGGACCCCAGGTCCTGGACGCTCTCGTTACTTCACGCATCGGGGATATGAGGGAGCTGCTACTTGCGCTTTGAAACCGCGATGGGTGAAAAGGCAGGGATCCTAATCGCGTGCCAGGTGTCCGCGTCAGATGGATGGCTGAGACTGCCCCTTGATACTGTGGGCCCGACTTTGGGTGTCATCGGTGCTTCGGGGTTTGGGGTTTCGAAATGTACAATGACATAAAACCTTCACCCCTTGAACTCGCGACTGTCGAAATGCTGACGCGACTGGATCTCGCGCCACACATCCCTCGGATGGACGACTGTTATTCTTCCCTGCATACAATATGGGTGTGATCTATTTGCGCTAATCTCAGCGCAACTCTACTATCCGCGATTTCCCGCTGACCGCCAATCTGCTCTTATGAAAGGATCTGGACCGTCGTCAATATAATTTTGCTTGCTTACAGGCTGGAAGCTTGAAACGATATTTTTGCATGCTGCGCTTGGGCGCTCCTCGTACAACTTGCAGGCCCGAATACTCTTGTGCCTAGGAAACGAAATGTCGCTAACAACAGCTAATTAAATAGGTTTCCTCAACAACCTCCATATTACGCAGTCTAAATCATTCTAGAAAACAAGTTATTGCGAAAATGGTGAGATGACCTGTAAATAACATACCTTAGAAAGTATCATCAAAAGAATTTATCCTCCCTTGAATTTTGACCTTCTTTACTTCACCTTCCCTCTGAAATTCACCTTAGATATCCTTTGGTTACCTCAGTCACTTGTAGATATTCAATATACTCAAGTGTAATGAAAATGAGAGACCCTTTCCTCTTATTTATACTTTTATGTAGCTTCCTCAAGAGGTTACCTTCTAAAACCACTTTCCTTATTTTAGGGCTAACCCACTTCTAACCACTTGTCCACTTAGTAATTTTTCCATTAACTTTATTATTTAAATAATTTCTTTTGTATCCACTTTGACTTATAGTACACTCATCACTTCACTTTATTATTTAAATAATTTCTTCTTTGCAACCACTTTGACTACTTTGACCTTTTGGAGCTTCTAGATGACTCATGAGGGTTCTCCAACTTCACATGGCCATAAATCTCTAACCGTGAGGAGTTATGTGACGTTCCACATACCACCGGAAATCGCATGACATGTACTATCCATATAGAATAGTCTTACCTTAAAATATATTAAAACTCATACCATTATACATTAAACAAACTTGGGTCCATTACCCAAACCTTTGTGCTACCAGAATTCTCTATCGATCTTTCTTCAAGGGTTGACATCAATGACAACCAACCCAAATAATCAACATGTACCTATCCAAGACACAAGAAAAGACAATTTGAAATGATAGATTTTAGTTGTATCAAGAATTTAATATTATTGTCCCTAATTTGCAGAAATAGATATTAGTTTATATCAGCAAATAAAACATCTCAAATCAACATATAAAGATCTAGACTAGTTAGGTAAATCAACATCAAACTTAGCAATGAATATAGGCTTAAAATTGGCACTTAAGAAGCAAGAAAAAATGGTTGTTATAAACATGTATTTTCTGCAGAAAATTTCATCCTTATGGCTTTAGAATTCAGTGGCATGCAGCAGAAAAATAAACCATGGAAAATTGCCAAGAACTATCCCAAAAAGTGCGCCCTAGTTAGTAGACTAGGTGAGTGAAGTTAGAGAGCTAGTATAGGATTAGTTTAGGAGTTATGAGAGTGTTAGTAGCTAGGGTTATGTAGCTCTAATGGATGTAGGTTAAGGTTTTAAACATAAATTAGAGTGTTGGGAGAGAGGGGATGCCCTAGTGGGGGAAGACTCCTCCCAATGAGACAAATCAACTTCAAGCAAGAAAACTTTTAAAGACCCAAAATTGTGTTTCCCAAGGCAATGATTTTATGTCTCCAATGAAAAAAAGTATGACTAGTTTCTTTACTATAATTGGGTTGATGGATTCAAAAGGAGCTTAGAGAAGATACCTCCTTGGGGGTGTAATCCATTTTACTTCCCAAGCCAAGTTTCTCTAGGCTAGGGTTTAAGCTAAGAGGGTGTATGCCCTTATACTTCTCTTAGAAAACCCTTGTTAAAGAAATAAGATGAAGCATAAAGTGATGAAGCCTAAGGTGGGGGTGTATTCCCTTATACTTCCCACCTAGTTCCTAGCATAATAACCTTGACTTGAAACAAATGATAGCAAGATAGTAAAAAAACCATACCAATTCAAGGGAAAATGCCAAGATAATCCACCACAATAGCAATAGAATAGCCTTACAAGGCTATCACATCACTTCTTCCATCAACCATTCATAAGTATATCCATACACAAGTGAAAAAGAGATAAAAGAGCCAAGATAGCTGAAAATTTCAAACGAAGGCCTTGTTATCGTACAGTTTGTAGTTAAGGTAAAAGATGGATGAAAGGAGATCAAACTAGCGTAACTGAACCAATCCCATCATTGTCACCTGAATGGGATGGATCTTTCTATTTAGGGAGGTAAGGCCCAGGGGAGACGTCCCCGGTGACCTGGGGTTTTGAGAAGACAAAGGCTTTAAAGGCTTAAGTGATATTATTCCCCCTCACAAGTCACCACCGATCAAAAAGTTCGGCTTAATAGCCAATAAAGATAAAATATAACCAGAAGTAGTAACCAAGATGTGTACTTGCCCGAGACAAAGAAACAAAGAAACTATACATGTGCAAGCTCACTTGTTGGTTAGTACTTCATATAATCAATGACTTTCCGATAATAAAGAAATCGATAAATAATATTATTGTTGAAAAAAATCAAAGTTGTATAATGGCAATGATTACAATATCACTTCACAATAAATGTTAATGGCAATCAATGTAACAATATCAACTCTTTAGAAACATCGCCTTAGCCAACCATTCAATTGCTTTAAACATAAAATAAATGCTGCATAGAGATGTTTATAGCATGAAAAGGTAACGACAACAATAGGGTTAGTAAGATTAGTCTAGGTTGGGGTTAGTAGTAGTTAAAGTTTGTTCAAGAATGTTTAGAAGTTGTTTGTGATCAAAGTACTCAATACAAAAGGTCTTAGATCAATGTGATGTTAGGGAATATGGAGTCAAAATAGGTTGCAAAGGTTGAAGTACTAAATGATAATGAAAATACCAAAGACAAGAGGGTCAAAAGATGAAGTGTTGTTATGGCAAGGCTTCATTAAGCAAACCCTAGGGGAAAATGACTCATCAAGGTGTAGAAACCCTAGGCCTTGATGCGTTTTCCTCCTTCTTAGCTCAATAACAAGGAAAACATGGCTATCTAGAAGAGTATGGATAGAGTGTTGCTATGGCAAGGCTCTATCTTACTTCAGTGAATCAAAATAGCTCTTAACTTGGTAGGGACATGAGACAAGGACCTTATCATGTGCTTGTCACCTAGGGTTTTATTCAGCAAATTATAATAACAGATGCAAGTAAACAATACTATAACCATTAAATTAAGAAGTGTTGCAGAAGTTCCCTTACATAAACCATGCATTCAAGTAGCCAAACCCTAGTTCTAAACCTTCCACCAACAAGAAATGCCAAAATAGTCCAAAAATAGTCTCCTTCAACAAGTGCACCTCAAAATTTCAGCCAAAACCCAGGAAGAGGGAGCAAATTTCAGACCTCACTAATGTGTGATTGAAAGATGATGAAAATAAGATATTTTTGATCTCTTATTTATACAATAGCAATGACCTTCATTAAAATTTAGGTCATTAAAAGGCCGACAAGGCCAAAATACCAAAATAATATTGTTTTACATTAAATTGTCATAAATTAAACCCTAATAAAGAAAAAGAAAGACTTCATGCCCCTTCTAGGGTACGCTATCCCTTTCTAAGGAAAATGCAGCCTCCTGGAGCAAAAAGTTAACCCTCCTTGGGCTTCCCCAACCTGCCACACATGCCAAACTGCCATGACTATCTCCCAAAACGTCAATGATGTTGGATGACATCAGGAGCCTCCTAGGTGACGTCCTGGTCCTTCCAAGGATAACGTTCCAATGAAGAGGGCACAACCCCCTAGGTAAGGCTATGCTAGCATGCCTCCATGGAACATCCTTCTCTTCTCTGGTGCAAACCCCTTTGTCATGTTGTTGAGCACTCAACACACCCTAAAACGTCTACGTCAAATTTCACTTTTTGGGTACCACCTAATCTTTTGGCATTGTCTAAAATGAAAAATGTGTCCTTTGCTTACCATTTTATATTCTCATTGAGTCTTTAAAATCTTGCTTGGACATGAGAAAACCATTAACTTAAAAGACTAATATCTAAATTAGAAAATTGACAGTCAAATCTTTCCCTAACATGCTTAAGGAATTAGGCATCGGTGAAGGATTAAGCGTGAAACAAAACGCTAGAGAGAACCAAAGTTTTCGAGCCTCGACATTCCTCGACGTCGGCAGATGCAAGATTTCTTTCGCGACAAGCATCATCAAGAATATCGTCGATGACTGATCCCTTCGACATCGGTGAAAGGTTAAAGGAATAAGCGTTGAACAAAAACAAAATGATAATCGTCGATCACCGACTTCCGAAAACGTTTTCGGTATTGGGAGTACAAAGATGATAACCCGCAAAAGAACTACGCGATTGAACTATCCCCGATCGTCGATCGCCGATAACTTCCATCATCGGCAGTCCCAGGCTTATTTTGATACAGAAGCTCTGTTGAAAGACCCAACTCCGACTGAGATGTACGGTCAAACCACTTGTCCTATGTTTCCATCTGTCGTTTCCCGAGTGGTTAGACGTATGACCTAGTTTTCCCTAAAGTCATTTTTTTCTCCCGAGACCCATGTTGCAACTCGAACCAGTTCTGCCACATATGCATTATAAGACGAAACCCGTCAGTGTCGGAAGTTTTCTCAAGAGGGTACCAATGGAGACATACCTAAGGATATCGCCGATTCCCAATCTGCCCACTGAAAAATGCGACGTGATGGGACGTTTTAACTCTGAGATACGTTTGATATGACACATTTAAAAGGTTAATTAATTCTAGGATTGTGCATTACTTTCTAATTCATGTGCAAATCAAAAGGACCGTTTGAGCATGTTGATATAATGCATCTCCCTCTGCGCCTCCGCCGTCAACCCACGTAGAATTTATTTGCAGAGATTCGGTGGTAGGTTGTTTTGAATTACATCCATTACTCGTATTAACTGGTTTATATGACTGGCAGGATATTTCTCGTTATGTTCTTTTGAGTCATTGTGAATAATATTATTCTACGCCCAAAGAAGTTCAGAGCACCCAGAGGAGAAAGATGAGCGATTCAGAGAAAGCTTCCAAGGTCCAATGAGTATTAAACAACAATTTTAGCAAGCATTATAGGTATGTACAAGCTTAGGGGTGTTTTACACTTCATTTCATATGTTTTCATCCAACTTTACTCTGCACACATGCCTGAAAGATCATTTTCAGTTGTAGGAACAATGCCTCCAAAGAAACCCACCACCAGGAAATCTCCAAGAGCGCCAAATCTACAAGAACCAGAAGTGGGAGAAGGGTCCTCCCCAGCAGTTGGAAGGTAATTGGAATTTTCTTCAAAGCCAATGCCCATCATCAAGACAGCCACCAAGAAGGATTTCGTCCAACCCCCGACCTTTGGAGACACAGAGGAGAACATTGGGACCAGGACAGTATTCTCACGCTGGGAAGAATATTTTAAGAAAATCAAGCAGGAGAAACTCCCGAAATATACCTCGCACAACGATCCTGATACGAGAAGACTCAACGATGAGGTTCTCCCGAATGTCCGAAAGTCTTATTTGCACATGGTGGCGAGCAAGACTCTGGTATTCCCATGCATCTAGCTCTTGAAATGTCGTATTGATTACACTGATGCACAAAGGTATTTAACTAACGACGACAATGGCGGATGCGTCGGGGTTTTACTCCCAGTGGAAGTTCAGAATTACTACAAGCTCAGCGAGTCATAGGAAAGGTTGAACACTAATTTTGTTTTTAGTTTCTATGAGAAACATGAAACCAACAATATTATGGCTTCCTGGTGGAGAGAGGATAAAAATTTCACCAATCGGACCTCTGGCTGGTACCCGACGACCAAACTAAGAGAGCCTTACATATATCTAATGTCCCTCCTCTCCCGATTTCATGGGGAGAAAGACTACGCCAGGTTAGGCTTGGATGCCTATGGATTACACCGTAGCCATTTCTGGAATAGGTTTTAATTGGGGTGCAATCATCTCCAAACAACTGAGAACTTGCATAAAACAAGCTCAGTCACCGAAGGAGGGAGAAACCCCTTCCTTCTCCATGGCTTCCTATCTACTGGACCTCATCCGTGCCAATAATGTCTTCGCTGGAATGAACTTGAGCTGGCACTCCTCCAAGATCCTTGTCCATGTATACTACAACGTCTTGTGGGAAAATAGGTACAAGAAATCTTACTCTCTCATCTGTGACCAGTTTATCGCATGCATTTATTCTTTTCTATTCAAGAAAGAGTTCCTAAGGCTATCGGATCCAACCAAAAAGGTTGTATAGAAAGTAGGCCACTGGTATCTATATGAGCATGAGACCTACATCAGGGTTTTCAGTGCCACAGGAGAACCCCATCTGTTACATATTTATGTCCCCGATCAACTAGTATTAGGGGAAATATATTATCAGACCATTTTACAAGGATACAACGCTACTTTGGTAAAGGATAAGAAGCGGGCCTTCATACCTTATGGGTTTAATATTGGCTTCTACATGGTAAACGACACCGTGCAGGCCAAGCAAGAAGGGTTAATTCAATTGGAATTTTGATTCCAAACTGGTCGTTTTCACAAGCATGATCCTAAGGGTCTGGTTCTGAAGCATGCATCATAGGTATCAAACTGTTGGCCCTATGCCCATGACCGGTTTAAGGATGAGATCTTCCCCAAAAATCCTCAAAACTAGGATGAAGTGGCAGCTAGGATGGTTGACCCTAAAACAACCAGGTTTAAGGCCATGAGTTGGGATGAGAAAGCAACAGTATTGGAACAATCGGCTCAAGAAATCCTCAGGGATAGCGAAGAAAGGATAACACCTAAATCAGTTGAAGCGGCGGAAACTCCTCAAGAATCCACTGAGACGGTGAATATTCCCTAGGTAACCCCGATACAAGATAGGAATTTCCCTACGATCAAGTTGTACAAGAGATGGGGGGACTCATGTATCAACAGGCCCAACTGTTGATGAAGTGGATGTAGGATAACCTGGACCTCATCAGATGGATGAGGCCTCTGACCGATAACCTAGAGGAGAGCCCAGCGGGGTCAAGCGGCCCTAGTCTCATGAACCTTGATAACACTAACGGGTCGGATAATCCTAAATCCATAATGCCACCGGCTGGATTGTCGATAACAGTGACGACTCAGCCAGAGGCAGGTCGAGTATCAGTAGAAAAAATCATGCGTAATCCTTTGAGTGAGCTTATAAACATATATAGTGATGATGAAATACCAAAGGCATCTCTTGGGACCCCTATGTGTGTCGAAGAAGAAAAGGGACCTGAGAATATTTCTTCTCCTGCTCTCGAGGTCCAAACCTAGGAGATCCCACAAAAGGAAATAGAGACCGAAAGTGGCCTTGAAATGAAGAGACCCGATGCATCGGATACCGAAGAAGTTAATCTAAAGGACAATCCTGAACCGGAAGAGCCAAAGGAAGGATCCTTGCAAAAGGAAATCGGTGATTCAACGACCGATAAACAAGTAAGTATCGAGTCTTTTCCTGAAGCCTCTATTCCACTCGATACTCAGATCCCGGACAAGCCATAGACTGAGTCTGGCCCCTCAGAGCACAACGAGGAAGTGCAGGAACCCAACCTTGAAGAAGTATACACACCAGTCTGGCAAAGTACCCGACGCATGCAATAGACATCAGAGGAATACATGCGGCTATGATGGAACAACATATATTTCCATGGGCCCAAACTTGCGAAGAGTTGTTTATCAGTTGGTCTGAGTACAAGAGAGGTCACCCTTTTGAGTGATATCTCGGGTTGACTGTTAAGGAAATTTTTAGAAGATGACGCCACGTGGTGAATTTTTCTTTGCTTAGACTGCACTTAGCTGTTATTTTCAGTTGAATTTTACATTATAAATAAAGACATCGACCAATTAGTTAGAGGTCGATGGTTGTTGCAAGAACTGTTTCTTTCTGGTTGTTAAGATTTATTTTGAAGCTGTTATGAATTGAGAAGTCCTTCTGGACCAGAGACAATTTATTTTCATCATATGCATGTGATTGGACGTGGAGAATAACTATTTCCTATCTCATTTATGAATGATGTTGTAATGAGTAAGAGCTATTTAATCTATTGTCAAGTTATATTGTGCAATATTTTGTTGTTCTTTACTTTAATGATGAAGATGAATCGTTGTGTTATCGTGTGATGAATGATTATGGTAGATGAATTATTTTTCTTTCCATTATCTTATTTGTATATGTGTTTTCTTTTTGATAATTAGTTTCTCTTACAATAATTGGATGCTCACATGGTTAATGTATTAGTACTAGGTTTGTGGTATAGGATCGTTGTCTGCATGCTTGAGCAGTGGGTTATCCCAAGTTCATCCTCTTCCCCAGTAGTTAGAACTTAATTATGTTTTTCACCAAGTTGGTTTATACTGGCTTACATCTCATATTAGTCCTACCCAAGAGAAAGTACAAAAAGAGATAGTCCACACTGAAGGAAGAACCTTCACGAGAAAACATAAAACCCATCAATAAGTTGGCAGGATCACAAGATCCGGAGAACCATTCCACCATTAAACACTTCAGAGTCTAATTGGGCCTCGGTGGTGGGTTTCGTTCCTACTATTGAATTAGGGATCTAAGACCGATCAACAAAATTGGTGCTAGAAGGAGGGCCTGAGAGTGAATGGCTAGATATATATTCTACATAGTATTTCAAACAACCTATAGATTCAAAATAGCCCACATGCATGGCTAGTCATTCCCAAGACAGCCCACACATGCTGAGTACTCCTGAAATGAGTAACTCACCCCAGACTGAGGAAGAAACTTTTCACCCTGAAATACCTTACACTCTTCCTCACGAGGAGGTAAATCAATTCAGAAGAATCACAAGAGCCTACGCGCAACAGATAAGTGCATTGTCCTTAGCTCCCATGATCCCTTGAAGAAAGAAACAAAGAAAACTAGTGGTTAGTACCCCCGACGAGGTTTTCATGCACTTGGTAGTAGATTTAATATATTTTGCGATCATCAAAATCCAAGATCCTCTTGATTTGATACCTGAAACGCTAGTCGATGACGTCTTTCAACCAAACGATTTTTTAGAAGAGGAGGATTTTAACTCAGAGTCTAAAGACATGGAAGGCAACAATGACCATAATGATGAAAGGGGGAACCCACCTCTAAACAATCAACCCTGGTTGGCTAGAGACGCTTTGGCCCTCCCGGGACTAGTTCATAACCTTCCCTGACATCCAGAGAAGTTGTTTCCTAAGTTCAATCCCGAAACCTCTGGATTTCCTAAAGATCATATCAAGAAACTTATACTAGCAATCAGGCTTATGAACATCTAGCATGAAGACGTAGTTTGTAGGTTGTTCCCCTACACTTTTGAGAATTCAGCCTCCACATAGTATTTTTACTTACCTGTAGGGTCCATAACTAGCTGGACAAAGTTTCAAAAAGATTTTCTAGACAGATTTGCAGAAGAGACTACTACAGGGGATCTAATGGTTGAGTTGTTCACCACCACCATGAGTTCGAAAGAAAGGGTTAAATATTTTAACCAAAGATTCATGGCCATATTAAAAAAATTTCAGCCTCAAGCCAAACCAACTCAAAAGTTGCAAATCAAAGTATACGCTAATGTGCTCCCAACTTCTATTTCCATGTTTGTGAAGAGGGTTTCCAATGACCCTTAGATAAGAATTTTGAAGAAGATAAAATTATAGAATTCCAGATGGAAGGGTGTAAAGAAGGCTAGGTCTCTTTATTTAAGAAAGAAGCTCAACCTCCTCCCAGGAGAGGACTCATTCTGACTAGACCTCCAGGGAAAGAAGAGGAACAAACTCCTGACAAGGGTAATGGAGACATACAATATTTACAATGCATCGTTAAGAAATTATCAAACGTGATCATAGACATGAAGAGAAACACAGGGGAAGGAAACCAAGGCCAAAGGCCCTATAATCCTTTCTTTAAAAGGAATCTGTCATTCAAATCTATTGAACCTCCCCCAACTAACTTGAATATCGATCTAGGGAACATAGCATCTGATTCGTTCTGTACATATCACCAGGAAACTGTCCTCAATGGGTGCATGCCATGAATTTGATGGCCAATCGGTTTCTCGACGAAGTCTCCCTAACCGAACAACCAAGCGATTATGTTATAAATATTGTTGACTAGGAAGAGATTGATCGACCACAAGATACAACCATGTTGATATGGGATCCTGGCCTGATCATGCCTTTCGACGACCTGTTTGAGTCTCAAGAACCACCCGTAGAAGTCTCGGTGGCACAGACACGCAGTAAAGGTCCACCTATCCCGAAAGATGCCACTGCCAACCATACTTCGAGGAGTAAGGAAACTCTCGATCACCCGAGAGCACCTTTTTCTCCCAGTAAAAACCCTATAAGCATCCATACCCGAGAATCGCCCAAACTGGATTACAATGTAGTTGAAGATTTGAAGAAGCTAAAGGCTAATATATTAGTTATGGACATATGCAGGATTTCTCAATAGAAGGACTTTCTGTTACAAGCTTTGAAATCAGTAGAGAACCCTATGACTGGAAATGGTCAGGAAAGAAATCCATCTCCTACAGATCTGGTGAACAAACCTACTATGAACACATGCTCAGAAGATAGAAAGGAAAAACCTTTTGTCCCACTGTTCCTCTTAACGTTTGAAGTCTTCAATAGAAACCTCCACAATTGTTTGGTAGATTCTGGAGCATCTTCCAATGTTATTCCCTTTTCTATTTGCAAAACATTAAATGTCGTTCCTCTCAAGAGCGATAAAAATGTAATACAACTAGACAGGACCCAGGTCAAGGTCATGGGGGAAATCAAAGATGTGATGATCAGAATAGCGACACATCCCAATTTTGTGCAAGTGATTGACATCATTGTAGTAGATATTCCAGAGGCCTATGGGTTACTACTAAGTTGAGATTGGTGTGAGAAGCTAAATGGATACTTCAGTACAGACTAGGTGTACCTTTGGATACCACTGAAGGGATACATGAACATGATCAGAATCGATAGGGAGAGATATCTAAAACATACGGTCACTGATCTAGAAACCCTGAATGAACCCTCATCCACATATTTCCCCATGCTGGGCAATTATTCCTGCGATTCCCACTTCGAAAACTTTTCTCCTCTCTTATCCGATGTCCCTCTCACTTAAAACTATGAAATGGTTTTTCAAAAGAAGTCGTCGATACCAACAGAAGACACCATCTTGTTTTAAGACCCTGCACTAGAGATTATAGAACAAAAGATAGGAGAGAAAGAAATTAATAAGGAAGAGGAAAAGGGTGGTTGTCCTTCACAAATTTGGACCATATACTTTGATGGATCTAAATCGCAAGAAGGGCCAGGATCAAGGTGCATCCTCATTGACCCTAAAGGTAAACGTCATTTCCTATCTTGTAGGCTAGAATTTGAATGTACGAACAACACTGTCGAATATGAAGCTCTAGTACAAGGATTAAAGAAAGCCATAGATTTGAATGTCAAAGAACTGAATGTTTTTAGAGACTCTGAAATTATCGTTAGACAAGTAAGGAATACTATAGATTGCAATTCTCCGCACCTAAATAATTATCAACATCAGGTGCATAGGTTAATAGAGAATTTTGAAGCCTTCAACATTACGGTGATCCCCAGAGAAAAGAATATTATTGTTGACTCCTTGGCCACAACTGCTTCAAGGCTATCACCTCTAGAGGATTATGAAGCCTCTCGATTCACTGTGGAGCTGCTTTACAAACCATCGGTACCTAACAACATTTCTAATTGGAAATATTTGAAGGAGATGAACAGATCATAAAATTCTTGACTAACCAAGATAATTTCAAAGATTTTTCTATTGACGATGAAGTATTCCAAGATCAATCAACAGAAATCGATCCTCGGACAAGTCATCCTATTGATAAATCAAAGTCTCACACAATCCCAAAAGGGATAGCTAATCTGGAAAATTTGTTTGACCTGAAAGAGTGATTTAAAGGGCCTAAAAATGCAAAGATTGGTAGCTCTTGTCCCCTGCATGAAACTATAAATCTTGGGACCCCACGAAACCCTAAAAATATAAACCTTGATATGACCATATCTAAGGAGAAAAGGAAATCTTATCTCAAATTATTCAGACAATATCAAGATGTCTTTGCATGGTCCTATCGAGATCTAAAAACGTATGATACATGCATCATTCAACACACTATCCCGCTAATACCCGAAGTGAAACCCTTCCAACAGAAGCTCTGAAAGTATCACCCATCTCTGGAACCTCTCATGTATCAGGAATTGAAGAAACTTTTAGATGCCAAGATCATTTTCCAAGTTAGGAATTCTGCATGGGTAGCCAATCTGGTTTCGGTGAGGAAAAATTCTGGGGAAATCCGCTTATGCGTAGATTTTAGGAACCTCAACAGATATTCATAAAAGGACAATTACCTAGTCCCACCAATGGAGCAATCCTACAGACCCTATCTGGCTCGGATATTTTCTCTCTACTGGACGGTTTCTCAATTTATAACCAAGTTCTGGTTTCAAAGGAATATCATTTGAAAACTACCTTCCAAACCAAATGGGGAACCTTCACTTATAATCTCATGCATTTTGGGTTAATTAACGCAGGAGAAACCTTCCAAAGGGCCATGGACGTCACATTTCAGGGACTAATCAACAAGTGTGTGGTAGTGTATCTAGACGACTTAACCGTGTATTCAAAGAACAAGGAAGGTCACATCCAACACTTAACTCAAATTTTTGAAAAGTGTAGGAAGTATGGTATATCCTTGAATCCTAAGAAAACTATTTTAAGAGTTGAGGAAGGTAAGTTTCTAGGCCACATTATATCTCAAGCAGGCATTCACATAGACCCAAAAAGGATTAAAGCCATAGCTCAACTCTCGTTGCCTCACAATAAGAAATCTATGCAATCCTTCTTCAGACAAATCAATTTTGTGAGGAAATTTACTCCCAATTTAGTGAAGAGTATCAAACCCTTACAAAATATGATTTGCAAAGACATCAAGTTCAAGTGGGATGATGAATGAAAGGATGCTTTCAGCAACATCAAAACTGCTATATCTCGAGCCCCAGTGTTACGAAGTCTCGATTTCAATAGAGATTTCTTCCTCTATATGTTCGACTTTGACCAATCATTAGCTGTAGTATTGACTCAGAAGGATGATGACAACAACGAGGCCCCAGTGTTGTTCATGAGCACCAATCTCCAAGGAGCTGAGCTTAATTATCCTGCTATAGATAAACATGCCTATGAGGTATATAAAGCAGTAAAACACTTTAGATCTTACATCCTCAAGTGCCACACCAAGGTAATTGTGCCACATCCAGTGGTCCGATCCTTTTTCACTCAACAAGAAATGGGGGAAATAAGAGGGAACTGGATGGCGGTGGTCCAAGAGTTTGATCTAGATATAAAACCTGCCAAACTAGTAAAAGGGCAAGGGTTGTGCAAACTCACAATTGAAGCCTGGGACTAGGTAAATGAAGATTCTGGATGGGAGAATGAAATGGAATTATGGTGTGGTGAAGCTTCATATATTTCCCCAGGTCCATAGTCTTGGTATCAGAATTTAACTTACCTCCTAAACCATGGAACGTGTCCAGAAAATATCAACCTGAGAGAAAGGAAAGCTCTCAGGTTAAAATCTTCACAATATAATCTCATAAATTTGGTACTCTTTCATATTAACTATGATGGGGTACTATTAAGATGTCTCTAACGTGAAGATGTAGAAAAGGTTATGAAGGAGCTCCATGATGGCCCTACCGATGGGCATTTCGTAGAAAACACCACCGCTCATAAGATACTGAGAGTTGGATATTATTGGCCCACCTTGTTCAAATATGCTCACACCTATGCTAGAAACTATAAAACTTGTCAAATGAGCACTGGGAAATAGAAGAGAGCAGCAGTTCCACTCCAACCAGTGACTGTCTCTATGCATTTTGAGCAATGGGGGTTGGATATCGTAGGAGAAATTACACCCAGTTCTTCGAAACAACACAAGTACATTCTTACTACCACTGATTACTTCAAGAAATGGGTAGAGGCCATCCCTCTGACTCATGTAAACGAGAAGGTGGTAATCCAATTCATAGAAAAACAACTAATCATAAGGTTTGGTGTCCCTTTTGTCCTGGTCTTTGATAATGCAACTTATTTCTCTTCCACCCTATTGACAGAGTTTTCTCTAGACAAAGGAATCATAATTAGGTACTCTGCAAAATATTATCCACATGGAAATGGGGTGGCAGAATCAACTAATAAGAATCTAGTAAGGATATTAAAGAATATGGTTGTAGATAACCAAAGGAATTGGCATAACCTACTCCATAACACTCTATGGGCCGATAGGGTCACACCCAAGGAAGCAATAGGAAATTCCCTATACTTTATGGTTTACGGGAAAGAAGCCATCCTCCTAAATGGGATCTATATTCCATCTCTTCATCTAGCCCAAGATTCCAACGGGGAACCTTTGTCGGCCATACAACAAAGAATCAACACTCTGCTCATGCTGGAAGAAGAGAGAGAAAAGGCTAAGTCAAAATTCCTAGCTCACCAACATATAGTGAAAACATGGTTTGATAAGCATAAGGCTAAAGAGAAGAAATTTGAAGTAGGAGACTTAGTCCTAAGGTGGGACAGAGCAAATGAACCAAAAGGGAAGCATTCTAAGTTTCAGAGTCTGTGGCTTGGACCTTTCCAGGTGGTTGAGAAGATTGGAGCAGGAACTTATCAGTTGTAGAATCTAAGGGGGGAACCTGACACTCTCCTAGTGAATGGCCAAGCCCTAAAATAATATTTCCAATAAAAATATATATATGTGTGTGTGTTTTTATGTTTTGTTTGAGTGTTTTCATGATCACAAAATACATTTTTTGTTTTCTTTTCCTTTCTAATTTTCTGCACTTTTGAAAGGTATGTTTAGCAAAACAATGGTTGACCTTAAGTCATGCGACATAGCGAACTCTGTTCCAAACTCATCAATCACATACAACACAAGAAGCATCAAGGATATTGTGGTTGTTTTGAGGGGTCCTCTGTCTAACCTGTGCAAATGAACAACTTCAGAGAAATGTCATAAGTGTCTGCTTAGTGGTTTGGTAAGACCTTAAGGGAAAGAAGGAAAGATGGAAAGGACTACTTGAACCTAGAAGACAAAGCTAACAAAGGATCCACCTTAACCATCTCACCTTGCAAAATAAATAGACATCATCCTCTCCCACTCACTCAGGTCATTATGCCAAAATAAAATTGATATTATCAAAAGAGTGAACAGCAGGAGAGGGTATGCAGATATCTCTGTCGGGGCTATGGACGCTCGCTGGCAGCAGAGCAAGGTCTGTGATGTCGGGGTGACTCTGTCGGGGATATGGATGCTCGCTGGCAGTGGAGGGACACCAAAGGAAGTGATTAAAGGCAACTAAGAAATTCATGCCAGTGAATTCTTTGCTAGACTTTTGTAAAAAAGGGCATGAGTCAAGGTTACAAGAAACGAAGGAGGAGTAAAGGTTAAAACCCCACAGGCAGACCCAGAAGCATCAACCGAAGAAGCTCAAAATGAAAGGGTAAAAGAGGCTCTGATCCAAAACCAATCAAGTTCTCCACCAGCTTTTGCATTAGTAGAACCTTGAAGGAGGAGCAGAGATTCTGCTTTCGCCTAGTGAATCGCCATTTGTTGAGCACTCAACACACCCTAAAATGTCTACGTCAAATTTCACTTTTTGGGTACTGTTGGATCATGTTGTCATTGATGTCAATGGTTTGATTGATTGATGTCAAGTGATTAATTGATGTCAAAGGATTGATTGATTGATGATTGATGTAATATAATATGTATTGTCCTTGACGACAATGCATAGATGAAGATGGATCAATGAGTTGTCATTGATACATGATGAATATGGATCGA